>SKCR01017575.1:0-159562 GCA_019454045.1 Zanthoxylum bungeanum | reverse complement strand
CATGATACGCAGATATAGAAAGCAAAATCCGAATAGACTTAAGCATTGCTACTGGCGAAAAAGTTTCATCGTAGTCGACGACAGGTCGCTGCGTGTAATCTTTTGCTACCAGTCGGGCCTTGTAAGTTTCAACCTTACCGTCAGGCCCGCGCTTCCTCTTGTAAACCCATTTACAATCGATAGGAACAATTCCTTCGAGAAGCGGATCCAAGTCCCAAACTTGATTCTCATGCATTGAGTCTATCTCGGATTTCATGGCATATTGCCATTTCATTGAGTCGATGTCCAACATCGATTCTCTATAGGTGAAATGATCTGTCTCTTCAACTAAGAGAACATCCAGACTCTTTTCTTGTATCAAATATAAGCGTTCAGGAGGTCTAGATACCCTTTCCGACCTACGAAGTTTGTGTGTTGAAGGTCCTTCATCTACTTGAACTTCAGGTTCCTTTGTTGGTTCGTTGTTTTCATGTTGGACTTCATCAAGCTCAACCTGTCTATGATTACCACCTTCTGACAAAAATTCTACTTCTAGAAATTTTGCGAAGCGAGCTACGAACACATTTCGATGCTCGGTATCATAGAATAGATATCCCCTCGTATTCGAAGGATATCCGACAAACCTAAACTTTTGCCCTCGAGGCAAAAGCTTATCTTGCTGAGTCACCCTGACATAGGCAGGACAACCCCAAACCTTAATGTAATTAAGATTTTCTCTCCTACCGAACCATATCTGATACGGAGTCGTAGGAACAACTTTTGAAGGAATCTTGTTCAAAAGATGTGCAGCTGTTAAAAGAGAGTAGCCCCATAAATAATAAGGCAAATCTGTGAAACTCAAAATTGATCGGACCATATCCAATAAAGTCCGATTTCTCCTCTCAGATATTCCATTGTGCTGTGGAGTACCTGAAGGAGTATATTGAGCGAGAATCCCATTATCCTTCATATAATCCATGAACCCACCACTCATATATTCGCCGCCTCGATCAGATCGAAGGCATTTAATATATTGACCAGTTTGTTTTTCTACTTCATTTCAGAACTCTTTGAAATTTTCAAAGGTTTCCAATTTATGTCGCATCAAATAGACATAATCGTACTGTGACAGATCATTGGTAAAGGTAACGAAGTACGAATAACCACTGTGAGCAGTCTGACTTAGTGGACCACATACATCAGAATGTACGAGTTCCAGTAAGTTAGTGGCGCGGTGTCCAAAAATGGGGCTTTGGTCATCTTACCCTGAATACAGGATTCACAAGTTGGATATGATTCAATGGTAAGATCTGGTATCAAACCATTCCTAACCAATTGGGTAAGGCGTTTAACGCCAATGTGACCAAGCCGCATATGCCAAAGTTCAGTATCATTAATTACAGGTAAACTACGTTTATTAATTCCAGTATTTAAAATATCTTTTGAAGTTTGCAATGTATAATGACCATGCTGGTTTGGACAACAAAGGATCTGAATATTATTTCTATCATATAAATATAAAGAACTGTTCTTAATATTAATACAAAAGCCTTTTGTATCCAATAAAAAAAGTGATATAATATTAGCTACACATCCTGGTACAAAATGGCATTCATTTAATAAAAGTGTCCCATTCGGTAATGAGATCTCGCATACTCCCAATGCAACTGCATCCAAAGAGTCTCTACTCCCGAATTGCAACTGCATCTCTCTGGGCTTCAGCCTCATACTTTCCTTCAGCACCTGCAACGAATTGCAAATGTGAATGGGACAAGCAGAATCTAAAATCCAGTTGGATATAACTGCTTCACAAGCCAAAGATAAATCAATAACTAGAAAAATAAATGTACCTGATGTAGATGCTGTTAGGTTTGTTTCTAGGTCCCAAGATCAAACAAGCAATGAATTCATGTGTGAATACATCAACGGAGGTAGCGGAATACTCACATCGATCGGTTGAGAGACGCGGCAAGCAACAAAATTCGAAATTCCTCACTGCCAAGGGCGTGAACTGCAGTGAATGTACTCACTGTTTTGGCTTCAAATTTGGTCCTTCGTCAAGCTCCAAGCTTCGTCGAACGGATCCCGCCTCATGGGTGAACCTCCCTAACACCTTCGCAAGTCTCGTAAGTGAGCTAGCACTTGTGTTTTTGCAACAAAAACCACTCATTGCTTCCCTATAGCTCACGGCAGTGAGCTGAAAGTGGAAGAAGAAAGAGAGCCCTTTTGGGCGTGAGTTGTGAGAGAGAAATGGAGGAGAGAAATTGTGTATTAGTTAGTTAAACCTTTTCCAAAAAGTTTTATATATTTTTCATAAAATATATTAAACATTTACCAAACAATTAATTAAAATCAATTGGTAAATACTTTCCACCAACTAACACTATTCCAACCACACACATCAACTATTCATTGTCACTTTAATAAAGTGATGTAAGTCTTTCAATCAATCAATCACATCAATCAATCACATCACTCAAAGTGACATTTGATTTGACGCTTGATGTGACGAATGATTTGACGCTTGATGTGACTTGCGTTGCCGCACTCGAATTCAAAATACGAATGCGCTCGCAATCACACTCGGGCTCGGGTTCGCTAATTCCCAATTAGCGATTTTTCTGTCGCGTCATAATTAAGTGATTACGCCTAGCGAATTCACTATTCATGTCGCTAACGAATTAATTCTAAATTAATTCGTCCGCCCGAATTAAAATCTAATTTTAATTCCGCGTCGAAATCTAATTTCATTTAATATATCGAATATATTAATTTACCGATTAATTCCAAATTAATCATTATCTCTCTCTAGACGATATTTTATCCCAGATAAAATATCTCCATAATTAATCCTAGATTAATTTTCTCTTTCTTCTATATAATCCCAGATTATTAATGAGTGCGAGTTATGCGTCATCGGTGCATTATCGGGAAGCGACCCATGAGATCCCCGGATAAGTTGGCAGTAAATACGGTCGTCGGAGTATCCGAATCACGTACGTATCAAGTACTATGTTCTACCGATTTACGAGACAAGATCGGCTTCTAGCAAAGCACGAAGTCTACCAAATTCTCCGGTCATATTCATCTAAGAATATTTAAGATATATATCAAGCGTAGTATACCAAGTATTATGTATATCGGCCCAGTATCGGATAGTCACGTGCTAGGGCTGGGGCTGGATAAGTGTCTGCCCCGTCCGAAGCACATATCGGATGTCTGGTAACTAGTCTCTATAATCGGATATACATGACCTTGTCATAATATCCCGATGGCCGGCCAGCACTTAAGAGCACTAATACCGTATCATGCGTGACATCATCTCCACTATGACTGGAGTGATACTTCCGTCTTGACATCACACCCAAGATTGGCGTACACAGAACCGGTTAGAGTCCTAGACGACCTCAACTAAAGTATATTGATTGTCGTAAGCATTAGCAGTGCAAGTCTCAGGTTAAGACCATACACACCTACCCTGATGTCGGACTCCCATAGACACATAGTCATAATACCAATGGGATTCCGAGGGGTCTATCCAGAGCGAAGCTGTTTCCCGTACCATCGGTGAAACACAACCTCCTATCGCACTTGCATGAGTATCCAATACCCAAATATATGAGAACTATGATGTTGTGCCCTCACAACGCGCACAAGTGCAATACTAGCCTATTCCGCATTATCGATGTCCAGTCTCGATAATACTACGACTAGGGATATTTAATGATTAATCCTTCGTGGACTGATACTGTCTCATATCATCTCAATCCAGGAACTAATCATATGGACCTTCCTTCATTTATATATCTAAGGTGATCTAATAACAAATGATGAGAGTGCAATTTCCTTGTCACATAGTTAATTTGTACAACAACACTATGATCAGTACAAATAGTGACGCTATGGGTCATATTATCCAACAGATGCTCTATCTCTCCTCAGCTGGGAGATGTAATCATGATAGTTCATTTTCCAATGCCCGACTTTGCCGCAGTGGTGGCATTTGTCTTCAGAAGCCCTCTTGGGCTTAGCAATCTTTGCCTGTTGTTGAGGACCAAAAGCCTTCTTCTTCTTCCATTTCTTCTTCTTTCCCTTTGACCATGTCTGGGAAAAAGCAAAGAGAGAAGTAGATCTCGGAGGGCGAGTCGGTACTCCCTTCTTAAGGTCCTCTTCTGCCATGAGCAACATCCTATGTAGCTCTTGGTAGGTACAGACAGTCCCATTCATGTTGAAGTACATCACGAACTGGCGATATGAAGCTGGAAGTGAACCAAGAATGACACTCATATCGAGAATGTCATTCAAGATGAGATTATGTTGCCTCAATTGATCGATCAAATCGATCATCTGAAGAACATGTACGCTAACATCTTGCCCCTCATCCAGACGCGCATGGAACAGTTCCAATGCGACTTTGTGAACAATGACTTGTTCTTGGTTCTCAAACGATTGTCTTAATCGCGTCATCATACTATACGAATCTAGCATACCATAGTATTATTTCTTGAGTTTCGGAGACAGTGAACTAAGGATGTATGATTTAACCCTTAAACCATCATCCTTCCAAGTTTCAAAAACTTGGCGTTCCTCCTCCGCACCCACAGCAAGGGGCAACGGACCCTCAAGAACATATCCCAGCTTTTTGGAATTGAGGACAATCCTCAAATCCAATTCCCAGTCAGTGAAGTTCTCAGCGCCTTTAAGTTTGTTCGCATCAAGCATAAGCGCAAACTGATTTGTGGATTGTGCCGCCATCGCAAATCTATCATCTAGATCACGAAAAACGGTTAGCAGAAATTAAACAGTTTCATATAATATCAAAAGCATAAACTAGATCATGGATTTTTAATCTAAAAATGCCCCTCCTACTAAATCATGCAATACTGTAATCCCCAAACAGAATACAAAGATTTAATAATTAAACTAAATACAAATAGTGAAAAGTGGATCCCGTGAATATATTTCAGCTCATAGCAGAGGCACGGTCTCGCCTACGTATATTCATCAGGTAGATAACTCTTTTGTCAATCATTCACTAATGACTCCTGGGTTTCCGGTCCTGGTCGTTTCTCGTTGTCGCTGCGAAGGCAGGCCCACAAGGAGACGTACCAAGTTTAAACTCGTCAATGATAAACTCAAGTTACTTACGTAATCCTGACAGCTAGGTCACGTTCAGAATTCCGCTTTCGCTTGAATTTATCTAGTATCTGATATACATCCGGTATAAATAAATCTCTATCGGCTACCCCCTCACAGCAGAGGCACGATCTCGGATGTAGTCACGGAGAAATATTTATTAAACCGTATTGACAAGACGGACCACATAACATGCATCAAATACATAATTACATTTAAACCTTATTAATTAAAGATTTTCCGCTAAGTGTCATACACCTTAAATCTAACCAATTTAGATTCTAATAAGCATGTATAAAGTCAAGAAAACATGATTAAACATTGATTTAATGAAGGCTAATCATTTAAGGGGGCCTAGAATCAGACTCGCTCTAATACCATTTTGTTGCGGTTTTAGGGGCTAAATCCGGTAACGCAGCGGAAACGGTGGAAAATCAAATTTTCCGATTTCAAAACTTTTTCTCGGATTAATTAAATAAACATATTTATTTAATTACCCAATAATCAAATTATGAAATAAAATTCAATAAATCAAATTTAAGTGAATTTACCGAATTGCCCTTACACTTGGTATTTTGTTCATTTTAGTCCGAAATTGTTCAAATCAATTTTGGATGATTCTAAATCATTTCTAAGATGAACTTAGCATGTTCAAAACACCAAAAGCAACAAAAAACCAAAAAATCTTATTTTGGCCGAGAGCCTCCATTAGGGGGGGTTTGTGTATTTTGTGATTTCATGCTTCAAAACACATCAAGATGTAATCCAATCAACATGAAACTTTATATGCATCATATACACATGCTTATACACAACATAAATGAAAAGACCCAAATTTGGACAAGATCTTAAACCCTAATTTTTCAATTTCTTCAAATTGGACAAATTAGACCAAATTGGTTAAATCCATTAGTTTAATCATCTTTCTTCCATCCAACCAAAGTCTCAACACAATGAAACAAGTCAAGATAAAATCTAGGTCATTTAAGAGTGGGTCAACAACTCTAGATTAGCAACAAAGTTTCCAAAACCATAAAACAATACTTATAACTACACTAGTCACAAGCTTCCATCATCATACATGCTCAACACTTTCATCAATGTTCCATTCACCAAAAACACAAAGAATAAAGAAAATAATAGCATAAGAACATCACAAGATGTAGCCTAGAACATAAGGAACAATTTCCTCGCTAATAGGATCTATCTACACCCGACGAACATGCGGAGGTCTGATCTAAATAGATCGGTGATGTGACTGCCATCTAAGTGTAGAAGATGTCTTATGTGCCCACAATGGCATCTCAAGTCTAAGAATCACAAGTGCTACTCAACCCGAGAAGATTCTTATTGACGTTGGTGTACCATCCATTAAGAATCTTCGGTGAGTCGTTCAGTGTTTATCCGCTATAAACACCCACACGTCTATACTAGTCTCCAAGACTAATGGTTCATTGAGAAACCATTGGAATCATATATTCCAGTATACGACATGTACCGGTCTCAATGGGTTTACTATACTGACCAAGTAGTGTAAACCTTGACTAGGAACTGTCTGAGAATGACAACGTCATGATACTACTCAATGTCAGTTGTGACGCTTTTGCAATAGTACCATGACTAATCATTCTAAGGTCATTACGTCTTTACCATATAAAAAGATACATTATATTATAGAAACTGCATATATTATTCATAATATTAATGTTTTACAGAAGTATTCAAAAGAAATACAACCGGGAATTGGCGCTCTGAGCACCAACCCCAACAAAACTATCAAGATGCAACAACGGTAGGATAGAATATCTAGTAAGTAAGGATTATAGAGCGTAACAGTAAGGTTCTTTGACATTGAACTGAAACCAAGATTCAATTACGTTTAAGTTTGCGTAATTTACAAAAGTACTCATCCTTAATTTAAGTTGACCAAACCATTAAGAATTTGAAACAACTTTAGTCACTGCGGGTTCAAAAAGATAAGTTGTTGCACAATTAAAATTAGCATAACAAGTGAATCCTTAAGATACAATATACTTACATTTACTTAAATAACGACCCTTAACAGTGCCAGACTACAGAAAACAAGTTGGTGTAAAACACCGTAACCAGGCTTAAAATAGTGGTGAACGTAAAGATTTGAAGAAAGCATGAACTATAACTAGAACCGAATAGCCAACATCCCTGTTTAAAAGTATTTGAATAGTTAAGCTCTCAGAGAAGCTATCAGAACCAACCTTCTTAGTATGAACCTATTGGGTAAATAAGATGGTGAGTAAGAGATATATGAAGGACCTGACCCTGTGCTACGAGTTCTCAAGTAATACAAGAAGTCAGAGACAATGAAAGTTACATAGTAGAGCTGATAAGCAAACTGGTATGAATAGATGTATGTATATACCTTCCAAAGTTAAGGCATGAGTATAGAGACCCCATTGCAGGACACACAGTACCTTCAGAGATGAAAGGTCACTAAGTAAAGATAGATAAGCCTAGCCAATAGTTATACAAAACAAGTTTTGGGGTTTTGAATTTTTAAGAATAAGACTTTTGGATATCTTCTTGTAGGTAGATATAAAAAGACTAAGCAATCAAAAACAGAGGTGTAGATGTAAGCCACAAATATAGTATCATTTAGAACTCATAGCTCATACAGATAATGAGCTGGAGTGAGTAGAGTATAACGAAGAATCCAAGACTAAAGCTTCTTTGATATACCATAAGAACTGTGGCATGGCCGTAATCAGCAGGAATTAAGATAAGAGGAAGATTAAAGTATGCTTATTAGAAAAAGGATAAATGATCAGTTTAGCGGAGATCTTAATTAACGAGTTGTGGTGAACCATTAAAGTAAATTAGTTTACAGAAAAGTAAGAGTTCAAAGATATATATGAGTATATAATCAGTTAAAGTTAGCGACGCATGAATCTGGTAACCCATGGAAAGATCCCAAGTTTAAAGAGGATTTGAGGACGAATCCTATTTAAGGGGGGAGAATTTGTAACGACTAGTAGTCTCTACTATTGTTATGTTGTAGTACTGTGATAGTACGCGATGAAGATAACATAAAAAAAATTATGTTGGGACACAAATACACTCATGAAACGATTTTGGGACAAGCAATAAATTCTTTTAAATTCCGATATGAAATTCCATTAAATTCTATTTTGGATAGCCCACGGTATTTGGGCAGTAACTTTCTAGTACGAGCTCTGATTTTTAAGAATTTTATATCGTCATAAATCTGAGATCGAGATCTACAACTTTCATGTTGAATATTGTTCCAAATTCGAACCAGAAATTGGCTGAAAATATAGATGAACAAAATTTAGATGAATAGTACCTGAGGGCATTCTAGTAAATTCCACAAACTTCTTCAAATTTCTACACTCTTCTTTTTTTTTAATGACAACTATGTTGATGATTGTGTGATTTTTGTATTAAGACAATGGAAATATTGATAAACCCCAATTTGTTAAGTTTTTGGGTGTAATTTTGTGAAGTGTATGAAGTGGATTAAAAGTTGATTGTTGATGAGATGGTAGTTTAGGTATGTGAAATTGAGTGATATATGATGTATTGTATATTGGTTTTTAGTATGGAAGTGTTGGTATGGAGTGTAATATGATGTTTGTGCATTGGATGAACTTGAAGTAGCAAAAATAGGGTCCTGGAAACTGCCTCGCGTTGTGACGTTGAAGGGTTTTGCGTCGCGACGCGCAAGGCAAAAATGGTAGCACGTCTCTGGATGTTTCTCGTCGCGACGCGAAAGGATTTACGTCACGACGCATGGCACAATATTTCCCAAAATAGTTTTAAACCATCCCAGTTCCACCCTAGCATGTTAGAGACCACCCTTAAGGTCTCGTATCAGTTCACATGCATACATTGTATCTTATTCCAAGAATGATGTACTAAGTGACGATATTACGGACTTGAATTTAGAAAGTTTAACCTAGTTCCGAAAACTCATCTTATGGGTTTTAATCTAACCAAGTTATCATTCATAGACCATTACAGGAATTGTATTTTTCCTTCAACGAAGCAATATAACACCAGCCAGATTCTAACCTGTGAGTGGACACTACTCTTCTAAATTGATCTTCATTATGTTATTTTTGTAACATACTTACTTTTTACGCTTTAGGGCGTTAGATCATTTTTATTACAGTTATTTTACAAAAGTTTATGATTTAAGAAGAAATGTTTTGGAGAATATGTTTTATGTTTTCGAGGCATGGGGGGAAAACCCCACCTCAGTATGTAACTTGCTACAGTTTGAAATTGACGGACAAAGAACATGTGCACATGTAGAGGACTGGGGGGACGACGATACGTAACGCCCCCAGATCCTAGTTCATGAGTAGGGATGACAGATGCCCCTAGATCCTAGTTTCAGAGCTTGGAGGGTAGCATAGATCCACACCCCAGTTCTAGTTTAGTGGCTTGGGTGATGGAGATACGTAACACCCCAATACCACCAGTTTCAGGGTCAGGAGTGGCATGCTTTGGGGGACAGCGATACGTAACGCCCCAAAAAGATGGTTTTGCATTCATGGCTCTAGTTAGGCGTATGAGGGGACGGCGATACGTAATGCCCCCATACGTCAAGTTTTTCAGATACAGACCAGTTTTCATATATCAGATTTTTAGAAACAGAGTTTCCATATATCAGATTTCCAGAAAATAGTTTTCAGAGATCAGATTTTAGAAACGATTTTCAGAAAGCAGATTTCAGAGAGATAAGCTTTATAGAAGAAATTTTAATTAAGGTTTTCAGAAAAAGAGACTTTATATAAAGTTATTTCTGAAATGTGATTCCAAATCCAAATGTTTTTATATCAGTATTTCAGTTTTTCGTCCACTCACTTTGATCGCACGACAATCTAACCCCCACTTTCAGTTTCCTTGTTTCGCAGGTATTCTCGGAGGACGAGCTCGGGAGGACGGATACTGATGTAGTCATTAGGGTATGAAGTCCATCAGTTCAAGTTAGAGAATGTTAGAGTCCAGTCAGAGTCAAATGGAAGTAATGTATTAGTTTCTGATTTTGGGATAGTCATTGTATAAACACGTGTTTTTATGTATGCAGTTATTGTAGTTGAGTTTGCATGTTAAGTTATTAAATTTGGGCTACGGTCCCATTCATAGATATTTAAATAGAGAAAATAGTATTAGTGATTATTTATGGTTGAAGAGTCAGAGGCACAAGGGAATAGTACGACATGTTCCCTGCCAGTAACATCTCCCGGATTGGGGATGTTACAATCACGAACTCTTTCGGCCATAGGTAATGCTGCCCAGTCTCCAGTGCTCGCACAAGTTCATACAACTCCTTATCATACGTTGGATACCTTAAAGCTGTCCCATTACTTTTCACTGAAGTACGCAATAGGCCTTTTTTCACCTAAATATTGCAAGCAGTCTCTCTCTTTGGATGAAGACACATGACGCAAGATAGAAAACTAAGAATTTTTTTATTATTTTTTTAGGCAGACGTAGAAGATTTATTACTGACACAGAAATTAATGAGAATATGACAAGAGACAAGACTTGAAATACCCGAAAGAAATAAATAAAAGATAAAAAATAAAAATCAGACTTCGAAATCTGGCTCTGATAACCAATTGATAAATAAAACGGGCATCCACGTTTTGTTCCATACACGCACGCAAATAAATAAATAATAGTATAATGAAAATACGCCTAAACAACTTAAACCGATCCATGTTGCTCCTCGATGACTTGGGTCAAGTGTATAACACTTGATCCCTCTTCCTTGAAGTCCAATTGATCTAAAATGTGCTTGTTCAATTCGGCTACATGACGTTGGGCTAGGCCTGCCATAGCGTCTTTGATCCTCTGAGCTATATGTCTTGTGATTGGTCCAACTGGTACATGGATTGGATCAATTATGCTATGTACCGAATTTGGTGCTGCTATGATCACATCACCATGTGTGATAACAAAGGAAATGTATTAGTTTTGCATTATTTTTTTTATAATCAGGGTATTCAGATAAGCTTATGCGTACCTTGACTAATATCTGAGACATGGGCACAGTACCCTCAAAATTTACCCAGCACAAATCAGGATAAGTCGCTGACTTTTTACATTAGGAGATATGGCCCCAAATAAATGTATTTAGTGAGATTCGATTAATTTTATCTTAGTTCCTCTGAATAGTAGAATTTTTCCTCATACAAGATTAAATCAAAACACTCACTGAGTACATTATGTGAATTAAAACAATCATATAGTTAAAGTCAGTTATTTATATGATTAAAATTAATCTTATCTAATTCTCTATATTAGGTATTAGGAATAAAATTTCCAATTAGATCTCAGACTTTCAGCAAAATTCCACTTTATTTCAAGGCGTTTGACATAACAAACACTTCCATCTATTATTTTTTTAATATATAACACAAATTCCGTAAAGCCTTGTATATTTATAGGTAAATTATTAATTGTATACTCAAAGATTAACATGTTATCAAAAATACATAAATCCTATAATTTTATTCACTGGTTCACCCAAATATTACAAACTGTATTAAATTGGGATATATTATAGTAATGCGTGTTAAATATTGGGTATAAATCCGATATAAATAAGTAGACTTTAATATATTTTTAATATAATTTGTGATAGATTGATGAACAAAATTTCAAAATTTTATTTTTCTAATAATGTACAAATATTAAATATACAATTAATAATTTCCCATATTTTCTATTTTTTTTTATTATAATACAACTCTACAGAAATATAATCTGAAATCTACTGGAATATTGAATACAAACATTTATAGCACATCCAGAATTCTACGCCTACTAGAGACGAAATATCTACTCCCACTCAAATATGAGGAGAATTCTACTCCCACTTTTGGAGAAAATCTCTCAATTGAGAGATTTGAACTCCTTACCATTGCAGGGAGTCGAACTTGTGCTCTCCCGTTTGAGAGAGCAGCACAAGCTCACCACTGGGCCAAGATTTAGAATGACATACATTGATACTCTCCTCTGAAATGCGCACCCTATCAAGTTCCATTTATGTTAAAACTTTCCTTAAAAGTCATATATGCAAATTGCAATCAAGTCATTTTCTATTTCTTTTAAGATTTTTTTCCCCTATTAAAATGTTCCTATAAAAATTGCCCGGCTTAATCATATGAATAACAACAAAACATGGCCAAAGCTATCATTTCATTTAGTAAAATTAACTATTTGTCCCTGACACACGAGAATCTTCCTTTCATTTATAATATTTTTTTAATTGTCAACTAAAAAACTTTAAAATATGATTAAGTCTATTCGATTTTTAACTGTTGAATTTGTTTATTGCAATGCAAAGAGATTAAATTATTCTCCAAAAAGTGTATCTAGTTGTTTAACATTATAATATTAAGGACTTGATAAATCTCCAGAGCCGAAAATTGTCTATTATCGGCATGACTATTAAATAAGGACAATGACTTGCTTTCGGTATCGAATTAAATTTTATATTTAGTTTTTTTTTTTTTTTTAAAAAAAAATAAAAATAAAAACTAGCAAAGGATCTAGATTTTGTGCGGGTTAAGCATATTTTTAACAATAATTTCATATCATAAAAGAAATTAAAATAATATTATTTTAATTATTGATTTTGTAAATATTTCGGATCTCATCGGTTTTATAGTTTAAATAAGACAATTTGATTTATTTACATTTAATATATATATATATATATATCATGCTCGTTTGTCTCGCAATTGTCAAATAATATTTTTTATTCACATTTGAGCTTCTCTATCATCTTTATATCTCATTTGAAATCATATATTTAGCTATAAATAACTTTTAAAATGCTTAATTTTATTTCGGATCACTACAAAAAATAAGGTCTTTAGCGTAGAAATATATCGACGCTAAAATTCTGAAATTGGAAGCTAAACGTAATTTGCGTCGAATAAATTTCAACGCCAAAATGTGGACGAGAAAGACAATTAGCGTCGAAATATATTATTTCGACGCTAAAGCCATAGATTTTGCGTCCAAATTTTTTCAACAAAAAAGTATATTTTACGACGCTAAAGTACATATTTGGCGACGAAACTGTTCGACGAATATTGTCGACGCTAAAATCAATAAACTATTAGAAAATAAATATTATTTTATTACTTTTAGCGTAGAATAATTCGACGCTAGAAGTGTAACAAATTTATTATTTTACATACTTTTGCTCTGAAATATTCAATTTAATATTTTGAAAATTATTATTATTTAAAAAAAAAATTACCGAATAATAGTACAATTATTTTTATTCTAATAATTAATTTGTTATTATAATAAAAATTTATTAAATAAAATAAATATATAGTCTATTAAATATTGGACAATTATAACCCATAGCGTCACTATTTGTACAGATCATGGTGTTGTTGTACAAATTAACTATGTGACAAATGAGATTGCACTCTTATCATTTGTGATTAGATCACCTAGATATATAAATGATAGGAGGTCCCTATGATTTGTTCCTGGACGGAGAATGATATGAGACAGTATCAGTCCACGAAGGATAAATCATTAAATATCCATAGTCACAGTATTATCGAGATTGGACATCGATAAATACGTAAAAGACTAGTATTACACTTGTGCGCGTTGTGAGGGCACAACGACATAGTTCTCATACATTTGGGTATAGGATACTCATGCAAGTGTAATAGGAGGTTGTGATTTACCGATGGTACGGGAAACAGCTTCGCTCTGGATAGACCCCATCGGAATTCCATTGGTAGTATGACTATGTGTCTATGGAAGTCCGAAATCAGGGTAGGTGTATTTGGTCTTAACCTGAGACTTGCACCGCTAATACTTGCGACAGTCAATATACTTTGGTTGTGGTCGTCCAGGGCTTTAACAGATTCTGTGTACGCCTATGCTGGGTATATTGAGAATCGTAGTGTGTTGGGTGTGATGTCAAGACGGAAGTGTCACTCCATTCATATGGAGATGATATCACATAGGATACGGTACTAGTACTCTTAAGTACTACAGTCATCAAGATAAAATGACAAGGTCATGTTTATCCGATTATAGAGACTAGTTACTAGAAATCCGACATGTGCTTCGTACGGGACAGACACAATTCCAGCCATAGGCCTAGCACGTGATCATCTGATACTGGATCGACATACACAATACCACGTATACTACGCCTGATATAGATCCTTTATTCCTGTAAGGATATTTCTGGAGAATTGGGTAGGCATGGTGCTTTGCTAGAAGCCAACCTTGTCTTGTAAATCGGTTTAAACGTAATACTAGGTACTTACGTGTTCGGATAGTCCGACGACCGAATTTACTGCCAACATATCCGGGGATCTCATGGGTCGCTTCCCAAAGATTCACCGATGACGTATGACTCGCACTTTTAATTAATCTGGGATTAATTAGATGAGAGAGAAAATTAATCTGGGATTAATAGCGAAGATATTTTATCTAGGATAAAATATCAATTAAAGAGAGATAACGATTAATTTGGAATTAATCAATTAATTAATATATTCGATATATTAAACGAAATTGGATTTCGACGCGGAATTGAAATTAGATTTTAATTCGGGCGAACGAATTTATTTAGAATTAATTCGTTAGCGACGTGAATAGTGATTTCGCTAGGCGTAATCATTTAACTACGACGCAACGGAAAATTCGTTAATTTGGAATTAGCGAACCCGAGCCCGTAATTATTTGTGAGCGCATTCGCATTTCGAATTCGAGTGCGGCACGAAAGTCATATCAAGCGTCAAATCGCTAGTCGCATCTAGCGTCACATGAAGCGTCAAATCATGTCACTTTGGGTGATGTGACCATTGATTGATTGATTGATGTGAATAGTAGATGGGGTTGTTGGAAAGCTTTTTGAAAGCTTGAATGGAATATATTATTGTTTAATTACTTTGACTTTTGGAAAGCAAAATGGGTATATGATTTTAGAAATTCATTTACCAAATAACAATTACACATTTTACATCTCTCCCTTCTCTCTTTTATCTCCCTCATCTCATGCCCAACAGTGGGCTGTTTCTTCTGGTTTTGCCGAGAAGAAGGGAAGCATAAATGTGTGATTTTTGTGGCAAAAATCACAAGAGCTAGCACTCCGAGAGACATGCGAAGGTGATAGGGAAGTCCACCCATGAGCCGGGAATCGTTCGACGAAGCTTGGAGCTTGACGAAGGACCAAAACCGAGCCAAACCAGTGAGCTGCACACAGCCACTGCCGTGAGCCTCACAGTGATCAGAATTCATTTTGTTCATTGCCGCATCGCTCAACCGATCGATGTGAGTATTCCGCAACTTCGTTGATTTGTATTCACACATGTTTTCATGCTTGTTAATGATCTTGGGATCTTAGCAAACACCAACAATGGTATCTTGAGCCAGGTTGAGCATGAAATTTGATTTAGGGCTTAAAATTGGGTAAATTGATTTTGAGCATGATTTAATTAAATTGGACGTTTGAATATGCTTAAATCATGTTGAATTGAAGATTGACTAGATCAATTTCAAGAAATTTTTTTTGGAACATTTTTGCCCAAATTTTTGGTGTTGGCCGAATACAAGTATGCCCTAAATTCTTGGTAATTTTTGTTTCGTTGATCATTGGATGACTTGAAACGATTTGGGATGTTGATTTAATGTCGATTGTGAATTTAATTGGATTGAAAACGAATCAGACATAAAATTAGTCCCCATTGCCGAGAGCTTTTAAGCATGTATGGGTTTGATTTTTGATCAAAATATGTTGGACACTAATTGATGTAATTGAGCATGATTAATTAGGCTAATTCGTATTTTGGAAATATTGATTTGGGTAATTAATTGTGTTATACACTTTATGTAATTAAATTGGCAATTTGAAATTTTTTGAATTTAATTATTTGGGCCTTAAATTGGATTTGGGCTTGTTGTGTTGTAATTGGGCTTATTGGATTAATCATTAAATATCCCTAGCCGGAGTATTATCGAGACAGGACATCGATAATGCGGAATAGGCTAGTATTGCACTTGTGCGCGTTGTGAGGGCACACCGGCATAGTTCTCATATATTTAAGTATTGGATACTTATGCAAGTGCGATAGGAGGTCGTGTTTCACCGATGGTACGGGAAACAGCTTCGCTCTGGATAGACCCCTCGAAATCCCATTGGTATTATGACTATGTGTCTATGGGAGGCCGAAATCAAGGTAGGTGTGTATAGTCTTAACCTGAGACTTGCATCGCTAATACTTGCGATAATCGGTAGACTTTGGTCTTGGTGGTACAGGGCTTTAACCGGCTCTGCGTACACCGCTTCTGGGTTTATCAGAGAGTCGTAGTGTATTGGGTGTGATGTCGAGACGGAAGTATCACTTCAGTTATAGTGGAGATGATGTCACGCAGGATACAGTATTAGTGCTCTTAAGTGCTGGCCGGCCATCGAGATATTATGACAAGGTCATGTATATCCGATTATAGAGACTAGTTACCAGACATCCGACACGTGCTTCGGACGGGGCAGACATTTATCCAGCCCCAGCCCTAGCACGTGACTATCCGATACTGGGCTGATATACACAATACTACGGTATACTACGCTTGATACAGATCTATATATTCCTGTAAGAATATTTCTGGAGAATTGGGTAGGCATGGCGCTTTGCTAGAAGCCAACCTTGTCTTGTAAATCGGTATAAACGTAGTACGAGGTGCTTACGTGTTCGGATAATCCGACGACCGTATTTACTTGCCAACATATCTGGAGATCTCATGGGTCGCTTCCTGAAGATTCACCGATGATGTATAACTCGCACTTTAATTAATTTAGGATTAATTAGAAGAGAGAGAAAATTAATCTGGGATTAATTGCGGAGATATTTTATCTGGGAAAATATTAGTTAAAGAGAGAGAGAACGATTAATTTGGAATTAATCGATAAATTAATATATTTGATATATTATTAGAAATTGGATTTCGACGCGGAATTAAAATTAGATTTTAATTCGGGCGAACGAATTAATTTAGAATTAATTCGTTAGCGACATGAATAGTGATTTCGCTAGGCATAATCATTTAATTACGACGCGACGGAAAATTCGTTAATTTGGAATTAGCAAAGCCGAGCCCGAGATTATTTGCGAGCGCATTCGCATTTCGAATTCGAATGCGGCACGCAAGTCAAATCGTGCGTCATATCACTAGTCGCATCAATCGTCAAATCAAATGTCACTTTGAGTGATGTGACATGTTGTCACTTGATTTGAGTGATTGATGTAGAAGTTGAAAAAGCAACAATTTGCTTTTTACTTTTTGACTTTTGAATTAAAGTAATATATATGTTTTATTTAATTTACTTGGTAAATATTATAAACACATATATTAAAGCTTTATCTTCTCTCTCCAACATGCAAGAAAAACGCACTTTTTTTTTCCCTCTCTTTTCTCCTTCCTCTATTCACGGCTTCACTGCCGATTTGCTTCAAAATTTTCTGGTTTCACCGAATTTGTGAGAAGCAAAGGAAGAAGAGTAGTGCTAGCACACACCTAGGGTTATATTATGGTGATAGGGAAACGAATTTGTGAGCTTGGATTTGGTTTTTGGAGCTTGAAGCTTGGAGCTTCAATGGTGGTTCATCAATGGCCGAATGAACAAGGAGGAAGAAGGCTCAAAATCGTGCAGTCCACTTCATCAAGAAGCCATTGCCGAGCTTCATGGAGGAGCAAAAACGCATCTTGTTCTTCCTAGCATCAAACCCATCAATGTGAGTATGTATTCCGCCTTACTCCTTGGTTGTATTCAACTCGTTTTTATGCATGATTGATGATTCTTGGGACTTGATTGAAACTCTACAATGGTATCTTGAGCTATTGGTTGCATAAAAACGATTTAGGGTTCTTGAGCAAAATTTGGGGCTTTTTGATTTAAGCATGATTTTGACAAATTGTTTGCTTAAGAATGCTTGTATATGATTAAATTAGAGTTATATGTAATCAATTTGATGAAAAATTAATTGGATTGATTTTCCCCAATTTGCTTAATGTTGGCCAAAACTTTAATTTGGGAAAACTCAATTTGAGCATCAAATGATTAATTGTTTAGTATAGTATGCTTGAATGAGGTTGAATTGATGTTGTGCATAATCAATTTCATGAAATTTGGTTGGATCCATTTTTCCCCAAATTTTGGGCATGACAAATTTGGGTAAACTTGATTTTGAGCATGTTTAATGAAATTGGATGATTTAGAATGCTTGAATGTTGTTTAATTGATGATTGATTAGATCAATTTGATGAAAAAGTGTTTGGAACAATTTTCCCCAATTTGCTTGTGATGGCCGAAAATATGATCCCTAAAATTGTCTTGGATTTTTGATTTTTTGTTCATTGGATGACTTGCAAATCATTTGGGGATGTTGAATTTATGTTTGATTGGGTTCAATTGGATTGAATTTGATTTGGGCATTTTTTTCCCCTTATGGCCGAGACTTTAGCATGTATAAATTGGGTTTGATTTTGATCAAATTATGTTGGACATGATTAATTGATGTTAAGCATGATTAATTGGACAAATTTGATGTTTTGTAAACTTTGATTTGGGCAATTAATATGCTATACACTTTAGGTAATTTAATTTGAAAATTTGGAATTTTTGAAATTAAATTATTGGGCCTTAAAATTGGATTTGGGCTTTTAAAGTTGTTATTGGGTTTATTGGACTTTGTTGTACAAATTTGGTTTAGGCCAAAATTGGTTGGATCCAATTAGGCCCAAAACCGCTTCCAAAAGGCCCAAATGCAACTAATAAACCTTTAACGTTTAATTGGGCCTAATGGGCCTAAATTAATTTATGGGCTTATGGGGTAACTCCCGGATTGGACTTTGGTTGCGGGTTTGACCCGAGTTGACCAAAAGTCCACGCCTCAAGAAATTAATTAAAAGCCCATTGGACATTAATTAAATTAATATTGGATATTAATCGGGCTTTGAGACCCGTAACGATTAAATTTGGAATTTAAGTCGTAAAGGTTTATTTTATAAAGTGTAATATTTAATTTGGAATTAATAATGAATTAGAATTAAATGCGTATTAAATTGGGTTTAATTATGTAATTTAATTTAATTCGTAGAAATCGTACTTTGAGTACGTGTTCGCAATACGAGTTTGACTCGAACAAAATCAAATCGTTGTTTGAACATTGGATGATCACTAATTATCAAGATTAATTAATTTGATTTGATTGATTGATAACATGCTTGTATGAATACATGGTTGTGATGTTTGAATAATGTAATCAGATGGATATTAGCTGGGTGGGGCGATTTTGGAAATTGTAATAAATTTGATTTATTAATTGGACCTGCGAGTCCAGCCTTATCTCCTATTCTTTGTATTCTCTTCTCACCTATTCCCCTCTATGTATATGAGGTTTCTTTAGAAGTGTAGTGTAACGGGTAGAAGAAATATTTGTGCTAGCGGGAGAGAGAAAGTGAGAGATTTGATCTAGGATCAATGTAAAGTATCCATCCGCATATCATTATTATTTTATCATATGCGCTTTATTATGTGTTTAGAATGCATGTTTAAGGGTGTATGATGATGAGACCTTAACAAAGATATTAAAATGGGTAGCCAATTTGCACGCGAAAAACCCTCGTTAAATATCAAGCGTTTATTTTCCTTCCATTGAGTGATTTTTACTCAAGATCCGAGATTGGCAGGGGTTGTTGGCCAAAGTCAAGCCCTTGTCCGTCAAAGATGTGTTTTAATCACGAGGCTTTGTTCCATATCGGTATCGTGTCCAAGTTGTGGTTTGTTGGCCAAAGTCAAGACCACTTCTTGTCCATAGACATTGATTACGAAGCTTCCATGTCAATGGGTCCGCGCTTGACTGGGATCACTAGGTTTGTTGTGCCAAAGCCAAGCCTAGTTGATTCAGAGGAAAAAGGTTAGGGTATACATTCGATGTATAGGCATATATAAGATATATGTTTGGGACTTGGATGTCCACCTACTGGATCTAGGAGTTGGATGAGATCCAATTGATCTTCGAGATCTACCTAGTTAATTATCATACAATTTGTTGGCCAAGTCAAGATTGTGTGATATTTAACGGGATCCTAGCCCACTAGGAAACACGGTTTCCCGAGTACTCGACAGAGGGTTAGAGGCTCGACGAAAAATAGTGGGAGGCAAGAATTGAATTTGCAATACTCGTTCAATTACTCGCCATACGCGCTCATTTAAATTATTTCGTCATTAGATTAAATGTTAGTTGGACTAATATTTAAATTGTTGTTTTAAAAAACAGTTGGACTGTATTATACTTGATTATATATAATTGGATTATATTAATCAATATATATTTGAATTAATTAATTTCAGTTTACAGTTGATTTTATAATTGGATTATAGTAATCAATGTAATTGAGGTTAATTAATTTGGATTATATTTGATTATATAGTTCGACTATTATAATCATTATAATATATAGTACCACTAATCGTTGATTAAATAGTTGGACTATTGTAATCAAGATAAAATTGAAAAGTTGTATATTTAAAATATAATCTGGGATTAAAATATTTTAAATAATTTAATTTTCATATTGGGAATAAATAATAGGTTACTTTATTTGATAAAATAACTTATTATACCTTAAGCCCAAAATTAAGCAAAATAAGTAGAGCATAAAATCTTTGGAAGATTTATGTGATGATGACTTTAATGCTTAATTTAATATACTTGTCATAAATCTAATTTTAGATTTAAGAAGTATTAAAATTGTAATTTATAATTCTTGGAGAATTAATTGACTATTCTAGAGGAGATAAAGTTAAAATTTGCAATTGGGCATGTAGCACGAGGTGCACATCGTTTCGATATTCTAAAAACCCAAGGCTTGGCCTAAAGTTTCTGAAATATTGAAAAGGATAATTAACATATCCCAAAGTGACTACCATTTGGATATGGCAGACACGAAGGAATTAAAGAAATGGCAAGGCTCTTACTTTGAAAATGTTTGTCTTAGTTATGTTCACAGCTAGTATTGAAATTAGATTTTAAATACTTAGTGTGGTACATAAAATATATGTATTGATGTTCAGAATCTGCTTTGAGCAGGATACTGACTTCAAGCTGAGATTGCTCTGCGAATCGGAAACGGGACGAAAGTCGCTGTTTCGACCGTAGATACCTAAGTTTAGGAACTACCCTTTGGGTATATACTTAAATTAGGAACTGTTATAATGTAACTAGTTTGACTAGAGACATTATCTCTATATCAGTGTTTAATCCGTTGCGGATAAAACCTTTATATATAAACACTAAGTGTTTTATTATATAAAGGATACTGAGATAAATACATTAGATGTAAATAACAAAATTTATATTTTGAATATAAATAAAATCTCAAACATATAAAATGACAAATAAATAGCTCAAATTGATTTGATCAATAGAGACTTATTTGTGGCATTGTTGTCTGGGACACAATTATACAAGACTCGTATATCCACACTTTTGAAGAGTGGATACTAGGACTGATTTGACTATTCAAATAAGGTCTGCGAATCTAGTTTATTAGGTAAAGTACCTAAAATACTATTTACTTAGTAATAGTAAAAGGGCCACCGATCTGTTAGCCCTATTCATGGTGAAGTTAGTGGGCCCATATCTAGCTAGGCTAGATGTGAACATGAATATTTCGTGACCTTGACGGATGTAGCATCACGTTGTGGTTATGTGTTTCTTTTGAAGAACACAGATCGTAAACTTTTGAAGTTTCGACACGAAGTAAATAAACAGATCGGCTATAGTATTATTCCGCCACGGTAAGACCGTAATGGAAAATACTTAAGCAGTAAGTTTCGTACGTACATGAAAGAGTATGGTATTCTTTCAGATGAGGACTCCTCCCGAGACACGTCAGTTAGACGGTGTGTCCGAACCAAAAACTGAATTTTGTTGGACATGATATGGTTTATCACGAGTCGCTCTGAGCTACTATTTCCTTCTAAAGGATATGTATTATCAGTGCAAAACTTATTTAGAATAAGGTTCCATATAAATCTGTTTGACAGATATCATATAGGATATGAACAGGGAAGAAACGAGGTTTCTCATTCCTGACCATTTGGGATGCTAGACATATGTTTGGATAATACCAAACTAAGACCCAAATTGGATAAGTGTCAATTGTAGGTTATCCTAAGGGAAACCTTAAGTATAGTACTTGTAAATCTCACATGAGAACAATGTGATTGTTGCTCACCATGCGGTTTTTCCTGAGAGGAATACCGATATGCAGTGGTCAGTGGGAGGACAGTGATACTCGATGAAAATCGGTGTAATACTGTTCAAGGCACGAAGTCCTTAATGGAACACAAATAGTTCATCAATGATGAAACTGTACCATTAATTTTCGAATACACAAGAACTGTGTAGATCGGATAGAGACAGAAAACAACCTAGGTTATGGGTTTCTGATCTAACCTCATAAAGATGTCAATCTTATGAAGGTATATCCACCGACTACGTTTTGAGGAAGTGATACGAGGTATCGACTCCCTATTATGGCAAAGTGCCATGAGTCCGAAATGGATTCCATGTATAACAATTATTTTGGATATTAGTTGTTGTACCACAAGGCATTGTGCCTATTGGTACATTAAACGTCTTCAAGGAAGACATACATGGAAGGCAACATACCAACGTACAAAGCTGTGCTTTTGACGGAAAGGTATCGTTATCAACATTGTGTTGATAACGATTCAACCTTTTACCTGTTGCCATGGTAAATCCATTTTGAAGATGCTTGTTGATAACTGCATATTTCATTTATGAAATGTGTCAGTTGCAGATCAAAATCGCTTTCCTGAAAAGGATACCTTTTGGAGGATGCTTACAACATCCTGACGATTTTGTATAACCGACAAACAAGGTTTGCAGGTTATTCGATCCATGTTTGGATTGAAGCAAGCATAGGTTCTAGGAATTATCGTTTTGATGTAATCATAATGGTTTATGATTTGACTCAAAATGAAATAATTCTTGTGTATATAAGGAGGTTAGTGGGAGAGCACTGATAATGAAATTCCCATAAAACAATCGGTGAAAGCTTGGCTTTCATAAGAAATTCTCCGTGGAATTCTGGGGAGTAACAACCTTTATTCAAGGATAAAGATCTACAGGGATAGATTTGGAGTTGTTAACACTCTCTGGAAATTGTACATTTAAAATGTACTTGTATTGGTGTCTCATACCTTTGAGCATATGGAGTCACAATCGGGACAATCCAAGTGATAGTCATTGGATTGAAGTTAAGGACATCTATTAGTATCTTAGAGAACTAAAGATGTTGTCTTAAACTATGGAGATGGAGAACTTGAAGTGATTAGGATCACTGCTGCAAGTTTCCAAACCGGTAAATACTGCGGTACTATAAAGTTTGAATAACGGGACAGTAAGCTGGAAATATTCGAGCAAGATAACTGTTGCCGAATTAACAACAAATGCGGATTATTGCTGTAGCTGAGGCAGCAATAGAAGCCATTTGGATCGATAATAAATCTAATTAGATTAGATATAGTTCTGTTAGCAGCTGAGCTAGGCATCAGCATAGGCTAAAGAATTAATGGTCTCATCGACAATCCAGATATGTACTTCTATATTTATCTGATTCGTTCGGATCATACATCGTGGCGATGTGATGATCGTATAAATCGCGTCAAAAGATAATTCCACAAATCCGCTGACGAAACCCTTTCCTCAGTAATTTGAGCGAACCGTACATAGTTCGGGTGTTAGACACTCGAGTGACTGGCTATGTGCCAAGTGGGAGATTGTTGGATAATATGACCCATAGCGTCACTATTTGTACAGATCACGGTGTTGTTGTACAAATTAACTATGTGACAAGGAAATTGCACTCTCATCATTTGTGATTAGATCACCATATATGTATAAATGAAGAGAGGTCCATATGATTAGTTCCTGGATTGAGATGATATGAGACAGTATCAGTCCACGAAGGATTAATCATTAAATATCCCTAGCCGGTATTATCGAGACAGGACATCGATAATGCGGAATAGGCTAGTATTGCACTTGTGCGCGTTGTGAGGGCACACCGGCATAGTTCTCATATATTTAAGTATTGGATACTTATGCAAGTGCGATAGGAGGTCGTGTTTCACCGATGGTACGGGAAACAGCTTCGCTCTGGATAGACCCCTCGGAATCCCATTGGTATTATGACTATGTGTCTATGGGAGGCCAAAATCAAGGCAAGTGTGTATAGTCTTAACCTGAGACTTGCATCGCTAATACTTGCGATAATCGGTAGACTTTGGTCTTGGTGGTACAGGGCTTTAACCGGCTCTGCGTACACCGCTTCTGGGTTTATCAGAGAGTCGTAGTGTATTGGGTGTGATGTCGAGACGGAAGTATCACTTCAGTTATAGTGGAGATGATGTCACGCAGGATACGGTATTAGTGCTCTTAAGTGCTGGCCGGCCATCGAGATATTATGACAAGGTCATGTATATCCGATTATAGAGACTAGTTACCAGACATCCGACATGTGCTTCGTACGGGGCAGACACTTATCCATCCCCAGCCCTAGCACGTGACTATCCGATACTGGGCCGATATACACAATACTACGGTATACTACGCTTGATACAGATCTATATATTCCTGTAAGAATATTTATGGAGAATTGGGTAGGCATGGCGCTTTGCTAGAAGCCAACCTTGTCTTGTAAATCGGTATAAATGTAGTACGAGGTACTTACGTGTTCGGATAATCCGACGACCGTATTTACTGCCAACATATCCGGAGATCTCATGGGTCACTTCCTGAAGATTCACCGATGATGTATAACTCGCACTTTAATTAATCTAGGATTAATTAGAAGAGAGAGAAAATTTATCTGGGATTAATTGCGGAGATATTTTATCTGGGATAAAATATTAGTTAAAGAGAGAGAGAACGATTAATTTGGAATTAATCGATAAATTAATATATTTGATATATTATTAGAAATTGGATTTCGACGCGGAATTAAAATTAGATTTTAATTCGGGCGAACGAATTAATTTAGAATTAATTCGTTAGCGACGTGAATAGTGATTTCGCTAGGCGTAATCATTTGATTACGACGCGACGGAAAATTCGTTAATTTGGAATTAGCGAACCCGAGCCCGGGATTATTTGCGAGCGCATTCGCATTTCGAATTCGAATGCGGCACGTAAGTCAAATCGTGCGTCATATCACTAGTCGCATCAATCGTCAAATCAAATGTCACTTTGAGTGATGTGACATGTTGTCACTTGATTTGAGTGATTGATGTAGAAGTTGAAAAAGCAACAATTTTCTTTTTACTTTTTGACTTTTGAATTAAAGTAATATATATGTTTTATTTAATTTACTTGGTAAATATTATAAACACATATATTAAAGCTTTATCTTCTCTCTCCAACATGCAAGAAAAACGCACTTCTCTTTTCCCTCTCTTTTCTCCTTCCTCTATTCACGGCTTCACTGCCGATTTGCTTCAAAATTTTCTGGTTTCACCGAATTTGTGAGAAGCAAAGGAAGAAGAGTAGTCCTAGCACACACCTAGGGTTATATTATGGTGATAGGGAAACGAATTGTGAGCTTGGATTTGGTTTTTGGAGCTTGAAGCTTGGAGCTTCAATGGTGGTTCATCAATGGCCGAATGAACAAGGAGGAAGAAGGCTCAAAATCGTGCAGTCCACTTCATCAAGAAGCCATTGCCGAGCTTCATGGAGGAGCAAAAACGCATCTTGTTCTTCCTAGCATCAAACCCATCAATGTGAGTATGTATTCCGCCTTACTCCTTGGTTGTATTCAACTCGTTTTTATGCATGATTGATGATTCTTGGGACATGATTGAAACTCTACACTTTTACCATTTATATATCAAAGTAAATAAATTACAAAACGGTAAAAGGCAATTTCATTACAACATAGTTAATTTTGTACAAAAAACACAATGTCTTTTACAAACAGTGACGCTATGGGTTAAAACTGTCCAACAAGACATACATGGATGACAACATACCAACGTATAAAGCTAGGCTTTTAGCAGAAAGGTATCATTATCAACATTGTGTTGATTACGATTCAATCTTTTACCTGTTGCCATGGTAAATCCATTTGGATAATGCTTGCTACTGCTGCATGTTTCATTTATGAAATATGTTAGCTTAACGGGAAAATCACTTTCCTGAAAAGGAAACCTTTTGGAGGATGTTTACAACATCCTGTTGGTTTTATCGTACCAAAACTAGCAAACAAGGTTTGCAGGTTGTTCGATCCATGTTTGGATTGAAGCAAGCATAGGTTCTTGGAATTATCGTTTTTGATGTAATTATAATAGAGTATGATTTAATTCAAAACGAAATGATTCTTGTGTATATAAGGAGGTTAGTGGGAGCGCACTGACAGTGGCTGTCCTATACAATAATGATAATATGTCATTTCTTGGAAATGATATTCCCATAAAATAATCGGTGAAAGCTTGGCTTTCGAGAAAACTCTCCCGAGAACTCGTACATTGAAAAATGTACGTGACCTGGTGTCTCATACGCTTTGAGCATATGGATTCACAAACAGGCCAATCCAAATGATAGTCACTGGATTGATGTTAAGAACATCCATTAGTATCTTAGAGAACTAAGGATGCTGTCTTAATCTATGGAGAATGAGAACTTGAAGTGACTGTGATCACTGTAGCAAGTTTCCTAAACCGATTAAACGACTACAAGTCGCAAACGGTACTACAAAGTTTGAATAACGGAACAATGAGCTGGAAATCTTCCAAGCAAGATACTGTTACCGAATAAACAACAAATGCAGGTTATTACTGTAGCTGAGGCAGCAATAGAAGCCATTTGGGTCGATAACAAATCTAATTAGATTAGATATAGTTCTGTTAGCAGCTGAGCTAGGCGTCAGCACAGGCTAAAGAATTAATTGTCTCATCAACGATCCAGATAAATACTTCAATATTCATCTGATTCGTTCGGATCATACATCATGGCGATGTGATGATCAAATAAATCGCATCAGATGATAATCATACAAATCCGTTGATGAAACCTTTTCTCAGCAATTTGAGCCAACTGTACATAGTTAGGGTGTAAGACACTCGAGTTACTGGCTATAGGCCAAGTGGGAGATTGTTGGACAATTATGACCCATAATGTCATAATTTTCCAACATTAAACTATCTGTTGTGAATGTTTATACAAATGAAAATAAAATTTATTACTGCTGTGATGGGGGCGCTCGAGCCCGATGCACTCCGGCTGAGTGAGGCCTCCATCATCTCCCGGAAAGCCTTTATTTGCTGGTCGAACTGCTGCATCTTCCTTTCGTGGTCCACCTTGACCTGCAGTAGCGTCTCCTGAGTTCAGCTTGTCTTTGGTATTTTCCAACCTGTTTTGGGTGGTGGCTAGCTGCTCTCGAAGGCCCGAGTCAGTACGAGAAGAAATAGTAGTGCGTCCATATGACGTCGGCTTCTTACGAGTGTCAAGTTCGACATTATACGCTGTCTGGTTCTTGAAAATCAATTGCGATAACTCCTCATCTGGTATAGGGTCGGACCTTGTCTCCTGAGTTTGATGCTGGAGCTCCACCATTTCGTTATGTTTAAAAAAAAAAGTTAATGTTCGAATTTGAAAAGAAAAAAATCAATTTAAAATAATATTTATTTTATTTTAAACACTTAGAGTTACGTAGCACCATTCGGCTTCTTCATTGATCCATTTTTTCTTCTCATTGTAGTACGTCACTCGAAAAAACTCTGGAAATGACTGCACCTCACATGTGTTACTATGTTAAAAAGCATAAACTAATATATTATTGGACATTAGTAAAATTAATGAATTGTTAAAATACATTTTAGGATATATTTGCCTTATAATGTTGGATAAATGGCTTGGAACCTCCATGGTAGTTAAAACGCAAGTGACTTCGATTCTCCACATCTACATTTAACAACACTGTAAGTAATGAAAACGAAGAGAATTATCAATTTGGTATTATTTTAAAAATTACCTCGTGTTTCTCGCTAGACCAAAGCTCACATAAGAATATCCAGTCTTGCTCTTCTATAAAATCATCCTTGTGTTGTGGAGCATCCAAAGGCCCATATCCGTCGAATATCGATTTCAGGACTTTTATCCTATAATCCTTATAACGTTTCCCCATGTGGTGGTCAAGATATTTCTGGACGTTTACTTTGGTCAGATCGACGTCGAACCACTCCTGCAGGAATATCAACCAAATAAAAATTAAATATAAATTATTAATTTAAAGATAACAGATATATTGAAAACTCAATACTGTAAGTTTACTCACAAGTAGCGTCAGGAAGAGTTGGTTGATTTTTGTCTCCCACCGTATCTTTCTCCAAGAAACATAAAAGCTTCATACTGAGCAGCACCACCTATGGCATTGGTAAATGATGAAGAATATTGCCTGATATGTCATTCTCCATCATCTGATATCTCTATCCGGATACGGCCGTGAGCCTTAACGTGCTTAACCAACCCCAGGCCATGGGTACGTCCTCGAATGTTCGCTGTACTCGAGTCACCTGTGCTAGCAGAGACTCCAACAAGGGCATCTGTCTTTTCAGATGTAGATGGAGTCGGAGTAGCGTGTTTGGAGATTGCCCGGTGTCATTTGTAAAATAAGAATCAAAATCTTTCACCGTAACTATATTTCTCCAAGCTTTATAAGCACTTTAAGATCGACAGGTGCCAGAACAGCAGCATGGACTGCTGCTGTTTTAAAATTCTAGAACAGAAGCAGCATAATGTTGTTGTTTTGGACTGCTGCTCTAAATTCCCAATGCATAAATTTAGCAAATATAAGCTGTTTACTATCACCAAATCAGAAGAACATACCCATTTCAACACCATCCATTCAGCCAACATAAACCAACCAAAAGATACATAATCAAAGATTACAACACAACCAAATATAGCACAAAGATTACAACAGAACCAAATTAACATCCCTTTCATTTTGATTAGGTTCGACCATGACCAAAAGAAACCTATTTCCGAATTAACAAATTAAATATGTCCATAATATAGAATCACACACAAAGATTACAACACAACCAAACCACCCAAAAAAATCAAGCTTCCAATGCTCTTTAATGCAGTAGCGTCTTCCTTTCGTGGTCCACCTTTCTTTGCGTCGCGACGCGCCGACTAAAATCTACCTATAAATTGAAGCGTCCAGTAGAAGAAATTTTCATAATTTTCTTTCCGACTTCTGTATAGATTTGGGAAAAGAGTGTCTTGAGTGTTTATTTGTATTTAAAGCTTTCTGTAATGTCTTTTCTTTCATTAAAAAATTACGAGTATGTTTAACTATATAATGAGTAGCTAATTTCTTTTCGCTGGGGTAATGGGTGAAGCTTTTATTATGAAAACTTGTATCATTCTCGTGTATATTATAATAAATAAATTGTAATCTAATGATTAAAATTTGATTTAGATCTAGATTAATTATTGACAATATCTTGCTACCGCCTATATGGCTAGTTTTATCTTGCTACCACCTATATGGCTGGTTTTATCTTGCTACTGCCTTTTATGTGTGGTTTTATCTTTCTACCGCCTATATAGCTGGTTTTATCTTGCTACCACCTTTATGACTGGTTTTATGTTTTTGACATACTAAGTACCTTGGCAGGACTAATTATTGACATAAATGACTACCGCCTTTATGGCTGGTTTTATATTGGCATAATTAATTCATGAGATAAATTAATTGGGTAACAAAGATAATTTATATATTATAATTAAGCGAGATTTCTAAGTTCAAAAGATTAAAAGTAGATCCCCTAACTCCAGCATTTCATTTTATTATTTCATTTTAAATCTAGAAGTCTCCAACAACTTCAACAAATCAAACTTTTCTTATTTTGCACTGCTCATCATTCTATTTCGTTAAATCTCTTCCTTGTGGATCGACCCCAAACTTACCGGGTTATTTTATTACTTCGACACTTTTATACTTGGGAGTAAAAGATATTTTTTCGAGCGTGTCAAGTTTTTGGCGCCGTTGCCGGGGAAGTATTATTTAGCAGATATTGTAGGGGGTTTTAGGGGCAGAATCCGGTAACGCAGCGGAAGCGGCGGAAGATCGTATCTTCCGATTTCAAAACTTTTTCTCGAATTAATTAAATAAACATATTTATTTAACATTCCAATAATCAAATTATGAATAAAATTCAAATGAATCATATTCAAGTGAATTTACCGAAATGCCCTTACATTGGTATTTTGTCCATTTTAGTCCGAAATTGATCTAATCAATTTTGAATGATTCTTAATCATTTCTAAGATGAACTTAGCATGTTCAAAACATCAAAACACCTAGGGCAACACAAATCCCCATTTTTGCAAGTTTGGCCGAATGCACCCAATTGGTGCCATTTTGTGCACTTTGTCATTTCATGCATCAAAACACATCAAGATGTAATCCAATGAACATGAAAATTTATATGCATCATATACACATCCAAATGCACAACATATATGAAAATCCCCAAATTTGGAAGTGGTCTTAAACCCTAATTTTTCAATTTCATCAAATTGGACAAATTAGACCAAATTGGTTAAATACAACACTTTAATCATCTTTCTTCCATCCAATCAAAGTCTCAACACAATGAAACAACTCAAGATCAAATATAGGTCATCTAAGAGTGGGTCAACAACTCTAGATTAGAAACATGGTTTCCAAAACCTTAAAAGAAAGCTTATAACTACAATAGTCACAACTTTCCTTCATCATACATGCTCAACACTTCCATCAAAACTTCCATCAACAAAAACACAAGGAATAAAGAAAGAAATAACCTAAGAACATCATATGTTAAAGCCTAGATCCTAAGGAACATTTTCCTTTCTAATAGCAAGTTGGAAAAACTCACTAAAATCCAAGCTTTCTTTGATTTCTTCTTTCTTTCTCACAAGCTTCCTTTGCTTCCATTAATGGAGTTTTCTTTGAAATGTATTAGGTTAGTTAAATGAAGATGAAATGAAAACAATATATACTTGTGGCAAAATAACCCTTGGCCGAAATTTACCATAAGTATTTACCAAATTATTTTCAATTTCATTTCATTTGAATTTGTTCAACTTTATATATAAATATCTAAAAAACACTTTATTGATATTTATACTAAGTCAACAATTGCAACTAAGAAAATATATCTCTTATATATTTCAAAGTCATGGCCGAAATTAATTAAAAATAAAGGAGAAAGATATTTTAATTTTTCAAACAATTTTGAACAAATATCTTAAGAAGTCAAAATCAATTTGACAACCTTTTCCTTTAATGTAAAGTCAAACATTTACATTTATAATCATTTCCTAACTTTATCATTTGGTGATATATTATATTTTAATTATATTAATCATTTAACAATTAAATAATTAAATAATTAATTAAATACAAATATATCAAATATATGTATTATATTTACTTTAAATATCTCAAATACATATATTGATGATATATGTCAAATACCTTTATTTGACTATTTATTAATGTGTATTTAATAATATCATATATTAAATACAAATACACATTAATTAGGAAATGACGGTTCGGCCCGTTCGCATGTATTTTTCGTTTAACGTTTAAACGATTTATAAATAATCATCATTATTCATAAATGTTGCTCTAGTGCTCTACGAGTATGTTTCATTATTGAGACTCTCTAGATTCAGGTATATCCGTCACGAAATCCAATTTCGTGTCCATAATCTATCCACCCGTAGATTATGACGATCACAGATAAACTAGCTGAATCATACAGGTCGAGGTCATTGCATAAGTATAATCCTTCCGTCACAGGCATCCGGATAATCCCAGAGATATAGATGTAAACGTCAAATCTCTATAGGTATTATCCCGTCGACGTATCTATTAGCAATCTCTAAATAACACTCGGAACTTACTTCCGATGTATACTGCTGGCCACAGATTTAACAGACTGCTAATAATATATGGACTACCTATGCTCTGTACACAGAACTGACGGATCCTATCTTGACACACACAGGATATCCTGAGGATCGATCCACACCCAACGAATAGGCGGAGGTCTGATCTAAATAGATCGGTGACGTGACTGCCATCTAAGTATGGAGGATGTCTCATACATCAACAGTGGTGTCTCAAGTCGAAGGACCACTATGCTACTCAACCCGAGAAGATTCTTATTGACGTTGGCGTACCATCCATTAAGAATCTTTGGTGAGCCGTTCAGTGTTTATCCACTATAAACACCTACACGTCTATACGAGTCTCCATAGACTCATGGTTCATTGGGATAAACCATCGGACCAAGTCTCGATATACGACATGTACTGGTCTCAACGGATTTGACTAACCGACCCGTGTTAGCAAATCTTGACCAGGAACTATGTTTGATAATATACATATAGCAGTGACACTTCCCAATGTCAATTACAAACTAACTTTGTAACTGTGTACTGCATTATATATTATCGGGCCTTTGTCTAATATATACATATCACTAAACCACATTTAGTTTCAATCTTAATCGTAATCAGATCAAATACGTATATAAGAACAAGAGGTGCAACCATAAATAAGTAATATTATGGAATAAGGGGATGTTCGTATTCATGAATCGGACATAAAAACGGCCCGGATTGGCGCTCTGAGCACCAACCCCAACAATTTCTCCCACTTGCTCTAGTGCCAATCCACGGTATCATATACACGTCTCAATGTGCATCGTATGCACATGGCCCTCAAAAGCTCACCCAGTACTTAAGAGGTAGGCAACAAAAACAAGTCCGCTATGACATATTGAGTTTGTCAAACAAACTCCATCGTTTCCCTTAGTCGACATCATTCATATTTTGTAGAATCTAGATTATACATTAATATGACTCTGATGCTACATCAGTATTGTGCTATAGCTACTGAGTTGTCCAAGTATTTAAGGATCAAATCCAAAATACTATGAAGACAACCGCAAGCACAATAACAATTCAAAAACTTCTGATTTAAAAGGTCACTATGCAACTTCATAAGTCAATACTTCAAAAGTTGCATTTGATTCCACTAAATAGTAGAATCTTTCGTGACACTCCCACTGCATCTTTTCTGACTCTTTATGACGTAGACTGTCTAACGTCATAATTAGTCTCAAAACTAATATGACCCTAATGGTTGCAGACTGTATTCTCCATGAATTAGAAACTCGTTCTTAATATCTCAAAGATCACAAAGAACGTGTTTCAAGATCCATCATATGGTCTATAGGATGTCAAAATAACTCGTAACAATTACGATTAAATCGACATCTATAATCGCACATAATAAAGTATTTATTATGTCATCATCAAATGATACATAAGATTGATTAGACATTCTAATCAATATCTCTTTCGAAAAAGGAATCATCATTTACGAAAGATGAATACTTTATATAAGACACACAATAACTGTCCAACAGTTATACTAACTGTCATACAGATAGCCTAGCTATGTCCTTTATTAGATCATATCTAATGTACGAATAATAGGAGTATCTCACAAGTCTCTTGGTTTTATATCTTATATAAAACTTTATATCAAATATAACAGAGACTACTCCCACTGCTTTCATGGAGTAAAGAAGACTTAGGTAAATCTTTTACCTTACTAACATCTCATTATTACTATAATAATGACAATGTCGTCAGGATATATAACACTAGAAAGTAATTGTACGCTCCCACTAACCCTTCTAATCACATATGTATTCTCTATACTTTGACAAGATCAGACAATCTGATGATATCAAAAATAGAGAACACATATTTCTGGAAGACTTATCCGAGTCTACAATAGGCTCTGTAAGCTAGCACACTAAACTGCGATCTCAGCAGAACACAAACTCTAGGGCCATTTCAGAATGAACTCTTCAAATAAGGAAATCACAACTGATCTCTTATCTGAATAAGTCATCCAAAAACGCCACTTTGCATTCTTTAGCTAAAATATATAGTTTATTATCAACATTAACCAATATATCTTTAATTGTTCATTTAGTGTGACTAGAGATAAGTTTTCTCAGAATCTACAATAGATTGCTGAGTATAACATTTCTCACTGTCATACTGTAAAGGTCAAACCTTTAATAATCTCACAATGCTTTCGCTGTGCAAACAATTAGCACATTTCATGAACTAATTCATAATGAAAGCTTAATCAAGTTCAAAACTTGATCGTAGTAAGCTATGAACAATCTAAGATCTATGGTTCAATGGTGAACTTCCAGAATCGATATCAAATATCGCTTCCATTAAAAGTCATAGGATAATTTTTCTTCAATAAGAAAACAACGGAACCATTAAGTATCAAATACTCGTGAATGATTCTGTTATCCTATTGGACTTGCACGGAAGATGTATAAGGGTTGTTTCATCTTATTAATTACATAGTTCCATTTATAATTTATCATTCTCACATTTGACTTCAATAAGTCAAGTCTTTTCTACAATAGTTAACATCTGATGTTACACACCAAGTAATAAAACGATTTTATTACTTAGAATCGTAGGAAAGATATTCCATTAAATAGAATACAATATTCTATTAAACAGAATAAATGATAAACTTTTACTTATACCTCCGAGGTGTAAGTAATTTCCATCATATAACTATTATATAAAAGAAAGATTGAAATCTCAAACTTTTCAAGATTCAAATTTTCTACCTATACATATCATATATGCAACTATAGAAAATAATGGAACATTAATTAAAGAGATGAATTAGTGTTACTGGAGTATAACCCCAAGAGTATTGAAACTAATTCGGTAACATTCAATATCAAATGAATCAAATCATATAAGATTCAATTGCTCCCACTACTCAATTCCATCAAGATGGAATCGTGGAAGAATAATATTGAATATGAATCATATTCACTGTATAACCTTAGAACTAATTGCTTTAAATTCATACATTTGATCGTATCAAAGATCTTTGAACAGTTCAAAGACATGTAATGAATTTTAAGGATCAAGTTTTTCAAAATTCTTCAGATTGAATATATTTGAACAAGTAAAAAATGTTCGGTAAGGCTTGAATTTGAACAAGTCAAAAATATATTTGAACAAGTCAAAATTCTTCAGATTGAATTTTTCAAAATTCATGTTCAAAGATCCTAGCAGTTTCACCATCCCTTGCACTATAGGAGAACATTACTTCGGTAAGGCTTTGTGTGATTTAGGTGCCACCATTAACTTGATGCATTTGGCTATTTACAGGAAACTGTAGATTGGAGAAGCAATGGCCACCTCAGTTACTCTACATCTTGCTGACAGATCGCTCATATTTTCGAGAGGTGTAGTGGAAGATGTATAGGTTAAAGTCGACAAATTCATTTTCCCTGCAGATTTCATTATCCTTGACATGGAATAAGACAAAGATGTACATATCATCCTCGGGAGACCATTCTTGGCTACAGGTCGAACTATTATTGATGTACAAAAGGAGAACTAACCATGAAAGTGTAGGACCAAGAAGTTATTGTCGACACTGCATTTTTGGCATAAGACCCGATGATGAGCCTCATATGGAGGCACTACCCGATAAGTTGCAGAAGTCGCGGGAAACAGACGTCGGAAGGGAAAATTCAAAAAAATCAATACCTTGTCAGATTTCATTCGTTTGCTTAGCCTTGGGTTCGCTCGATTAATCTATGTTTTAACTGTTAGATTCGGCCAAAAAATCCCCGTAGCCCACACATGCCCAAGCCCACCAAATCCCATCCAAAAATATTCAACACATTAAACACATGTTAAAATCCAAACAAATCACCTTCCTAATTTAAATAAATCACATGCCTAAATTAAATAAATCACATGCCTAAATTAAATAAATCAAATCAAATCTCCTTCGTAAATTAAAAAATCAAATCAAATCTTCTAAATCCATTTCTTAAACTAAATAAATCACCTTCTTAAATTGAATAGATCTTTTCCTTATAACACACTAATTAAAGATAGCCCCCATGATTGCATGATTTCTTTCCTTCCCATGCAAGGAAAATCCAAGCCCACTCCTATAAAAAGACACACAAACCAAACCCTTCACCCCATGGCTAGAGCTCATTCACGGGAATAAAAAAAACACCCTAATAACTCTCGGCTCTCTCCTCTCTCTTCACTCTCTCTCTCGCCAAAGCCATTCCCTCACGCCCTTTACATAGAACCCTTCAGAACATCACCAAGCCTTAAGCCCCCCAAACTGACACAGCCATATAGGACTACTCTCTCTCAACAAGCCACCGAAAACCACAAAAGACGTGACCAGATACCCCTCACACACTGACCTACTCTCGATCCTCAATCCCTCATTAAACACACTCACAAATATACCCATCAGAGCTCTCTCTCAACAAAGACAACCTTCTCGCCTCTCTTCATGCCCCTACACACCAGCCGACAACAACAACAAAGCAAAATAACCCTCCACCTGCCGAGCAGCCACACACTCACTAACCTCTTTCACGCGCAGCCCTCACATAAGCTAAGCAAACTATCCATACAGCCCTCACAAACACCTTGCACACAAGACGCTTGGCCGAGAACGAAAAAGCCACGTGAAACAAGCACAAAACCAAAAAATAATAAAAAACCCTAATAGCCCTATCGTTCTCTCATCTAGCGAACAACATAAATAGCCAAATCACACTAAACAAAAACGAGCAGCCTTTCACACAGGCCACACGTCCCACTTTTAATAAACAAATAGCCAAACCACATGCAGATACTGCTAATAGACTATTAATGCATTCACGCAGTCCCCCACCAACACACCGATGCAAACAACAAAAATCAGCCCTAAATCCAGTGAAAACCGAATGAGAAAATAACCCAACATAGTCCAGAAAATAACCCAAAACAGTCCCCCCAAAACAACGAACCAACAACCCAAAAACAGTCCCCGAACACCCCTGAAAATAGTGGCTAAAACAGCGAGTGAAAATAGAGAAAATATCGAGAGGAAACAGCGAACCAGTGAAAATAGCAGAAACGCTAACCCTTCCGGTGACGTCCCAATGCACTTCCAAGAAGCGACTTAAAAGGTAAGACCTGAGGGCACCCTTTGTAAAATACGTCCAACCGGGTATGCAAAGTCCTAGATTGAAAATAGCCAAGTTCTTTGGTCACATATTTATTATTCCGCACTTATTTCGCATTATTACTATTTTATTATTTCACATTTAATTTCTGTTTATTGTTGTTTTATTATTCCACATTTGTTTTGTTCTCTTCGGTTATTTATTGTTATATGCATTATCATACTTCATGCATGTCAACATTGGGTTCATGATTGCATTAATGATTGCTTGTTATCCTCTCGCGGTATATCGGATGGAAACCCAGACATAAATTCCGTAGCCGAATCCGAATGGACGGTATTGCGGTCTGTACTTGAGATACAACTCTACGTACCGCTTGAGGAAACTTTCATGGGATTGCTATTATTTACGCTCTTATTTACGCTTTCATTATCTCTCTTTAATATTTACGCTTTTGCCATTATTATTTATTTATATTTCCGTATTTATCTATTTGATATATGCAATTTACACGCGTATAACGCAAGCGCACGTATCGTTCAAGTAGTATAAACAGTATCGATCCCACGAGGACTTAATACATAATCTATTAATTTTATAAGGTCGATTACTAGTATCTAACAGGTTGATTGATTGATTTGAAATGGTGATGATTCTAAATTTAAAAACAGGTAAATAAAATTGCACGAAAGTAGGTTTAAGAAAATTCGATATTAGGAAACTATCTAGGGTTGTGAATCTTTCTAATATCTTTAAAAAGATGAAGTGGTTATTTCATGGTTGTGTAATAAATCAGTTTACTAACCTAGAACACTAAAGTATGCGAAAGCCTCTATCGATGGTCAGACGCAAATACCCAGTTTAACCCAATTGAACTATATGTCTATGTCAACCAAATTACATGGATTCATTAAGTTTAAGCTCTAATTATGGCTACCCCCGCCCGACAGGTATATGTCTATCCTGTAAGGATATCTATTAAAGGGGTATCTATCCTCAAGGAAGATCGTGGGCTATTAAGTCTAAGGCTGAAACCTAAAATTCCTTTGTCAAGTTTATTTTAGATTTACCAGATCTATCTTATTAGTGGCCAATTAACAAGACGCATTAAGCTTAAGACTTAATAAGTAAACCTTTAAATTACCTTAACTATAAAATAACCCTTTATAAACCGGTGATATTAGAATTCATCACAACCCCAAATAACTAACTTAGTTACAACACATAACTAGGGTAGTAAAAACTTAAAAGTAAAAGATATAAAGTAAAAATGCTGAAAAGTAATTGCGGTAAAGTAAAAGCTGAAAAGTAAATTACAATAAAATAAAATGCTAAGGTAAAAGGATCAACTTTTACTATTTAATATTTAGATATCTCCCTTAATATAATATATTAACTTGTGATTATTTTACCAACCGGCCATATAGGCGGTAACCAGATTAAGTCAAATTAAGTCCAATCAGCCATAAAGACAGAACCAAAATAAACCTGCCATATAGGCGGTAAGAAAATTTAATTACCAACCGACCAATCTGGCGGTATCCTTGCTTAGTCAGGTTTAAACCAGTTTAAAATGAATTACCAACCGACCAATATAGCGGTATCCTTTTTATGTCAAATTTTAAATCGTGAATATATTATATTTAAGGGAGATTAATCTAAATAGCAATAGTAAAAGAATTACCTTTCACCCTAGCAGGGGGAAGTTACCTCCTCATGGTTGAATAGTAAAAACTGTAAGAAGTAAAGAAAATAAATTACTATTACTATTAAAGAACCTAATTAAAATTTATTACAAATTACTCCCTATTTACATCAGAGAATTCAGAGAATGGTACATCTGAAACTGAAATTTCGAGCTCTATTTATAGGCCCCAATAAGCTCCCCGCGTCGCGACGCCAAGTTTGTTCCAGCGTCGCGACGTGTCAACACATGATTGGCCAGTTAAGATTCTTATCTGCTGACGTGGCGACTGCGAATAATTTGATTCAATAATTGTGCTGACGTGGCGTTGACGTGGCGACACATGGCGAAAGGGATTGTCGGTGCCATAAGATTGTGACACGTGGCATGCTGTGATTGGTTGATGATGATGTGGCGATGATGTGGCACGTTGACTCGGTCAATCAGTGATGTGGATGATGATGTGTCAGACACGTGGAGTGACACATGGCGACACATGGTGATGGCGATTGTCGGCACCGTAGGATGATGACACGTGGCACGACGCACGTTAGCAGATCGGCTGTGATGGTGACACATGGCACAGCGCACGTTAGCAAAGTCAAACTTCTCATATTCTGACATGTGGACCCGGTGCACATTAGCATGGATCAGCGCACTTTAGGCGTCGCGACGCTAAAGGCTTGCGCGTCGCGACGCGGAAAATTACCAAAATTCCCTTTTGTCCAATTTTCACTATTTTGGCTCCAAATCACCTCCATAATGTCCTGAAACTTTATTTTTCTACAAAATAACACAAAACACATCAAAATATTCACAAAACTCAAGAAACTATACAAAATATTAAGTTAAATGAGTGGGAAATAGTGATATAATTACCACTCATCAATGGGATTGTGTGCTCACTTTTATTCCATTTACTTAGATGTGTGCAAACTTGCGTGTCGTTTAAATTATCTTGTATGTGTTGTATGAGACTCGGTTATACTATCGCATAAATCATTACAATTGGCATAAGTAAGGGACCATTCCGAACCCAATGGTTTGAGGTATTCCCTTGCGAGGGGTGAGTGCAGACTTAAATCATTTCCCAGTGCACACTAGGTGGCGACTCCTTGATTATCCGGTTTAGTCCCCCACGGGCTACTCCATACTCCTGACCGGGCCGCGAGCCCGGGACAGCATCATCCACTTCTATGTCCTACAGTCTGACGACTCCACTGGGATAGAGAATCGGCCCCGAAATAATGTCTTGTAATTTTTTTGATTTTTGCTTTAGTTAACCGTGTCTACAAGTGGGTTGGGACCAAGGGATTTAACCTAAGGTAATATTGGAGTTAGATAATGATTTTGTGTCTTCTTTTACTCACTACCTTTTTATAGCCGAAAGGAAAAGTTGTGAAGACATCTAGATAATCATCTAAAGTGATGGACTAATTTGGATGATCTGTTGTTTATTCCTGTCACAAAGGCAATAAGAGCCTAAGAGGCCAGGGTATTTAAGAGAGTTGGCTCCACCCTCCATCTGGGGAATTTTCAGTAGAGAAATCCATTTGACAGTTATTCATGTATCGTGAAGTCGTTTTCGCTCGAAGCGGCGGATCATTATATGGCACCATTGTTGGATAATATGACCCATAGCATCACTATTTGTACATATCATGGTGTTGTTGTACAAATTAACTATGTGACAAAGGAGATTGCACTCTTATCATTTGTGATTAGATCACCTAGATATATAAATGATGAGAGGTCCCTATGATTTGTTCCTGGACGGAGAATGATATGAGACAGTATCAGTCCTCGAAGGATTAATCATTAAATATCCCTAGCCGGAGTATTATCGAGACAGGACATCGATAATGCGGAATAGGCTAGTATTGCACTTGTGCGCGTTGTGAGGGCACAACGGCATAGTTCTCATATATTTAAGTATAGGATACTTATGCAAGTGCGATAGGAGGTTGTGTTTCACCGATGGTACGGGAAACAGCTTCGCTCTGGATAGATCCCTCGGAATCTCATTGGTATTATGACTATGTGTCTATGGGAGGCCGAAATCAGGGTAGGTGTGTATGGTCTTAACCTGAGACTTACATCGCTAATACTTACGATAATCGATAGACTTTGGTCTTGGTGGTACAGGGCTTTAACCGGTTCTGCGTACACCACTTCTGGGTTTATCAGAGAGTCGTAGTGTATTGGGTGTGATGTCAAGACGGAAGTATCACTTCAGTCATAGTGGAGATGATGTCACGCAGGATACGGTACTAGTGCTCTTGAGTGTTGCGCAACCAATCGGGATATTGTGACCAGGTCATGAATATCCGATTATAGAGACTATGTTACCAGACATCCGACATGTGCTTCGGACGGGGCAGACACTTATCCAGCCCTAGCCCTAGCACGTGACTATCCGATAATGGGCCGATATACACAATACTTGGTATACTACGCTTGATACAGATCTATATATTCCTGTAAGAATATTTCTGGAGAATTGGGTAGGCATGGCGCTTTGCTAGAAGCCAACCTTGTCTTGTAAATCGGTATAAACGTAGTACGAGGTACTTACGTGTTCGGATAGTCCGACGACCGTATTTACTGCCAACATATCCGGAGATCTCATGGGTCGGTTCCTGAAGATTCACCGATGACGTATGACTCGCACTTTAATTAATCTGGGATTAATTCGATGAGAGAGAAAATTAATCTGGGATTAATTACGGAGATATTTTATCTCGGATAAAATATCGTTAAAGAGAGAGAACGATTAATTTGGAATTAATCGATAAATTAATATATTCGATATATTATAACGAAATTAGATTTCGACGCGGAATTGAAATTAGATTTTAATTCCGGCGAACGAATTAATTTAGAATTAATTCGTTGGCGATGTGAATAGTGAATTCGCTAGGCGTAATCATTTAATTACGACGCAACGGAAAATTCGTTAATTTGGAATTAGCGAACCCGAGCCGGGATTGTTTGCGAGCGCATTCGCATTTCGAATTCGAGTGCGGCACACAAGTCAAATCAAGCGTCAAATCGCAAGTCACATCAAGCGTCAAATCACATGTCACTTTGAGTGATGTGACATTTGAGTGATTGATGTGAGTTGATTTGTGGTGATTGACAAGCATTTAATGCTTTGCTTTTTGAAATTAAAATTGGTAAATGGTTTAATATTTTGGAAATAATAAAACCCTTTACATTTTTTTATTTCCCACTAATTCTTTCTCTCTCTGATTTACGGTTTTGGCACTCTTTGGAGCCAAAAACCCATCTTCTTCTCTCTCGGTCTTGGACCGATTTCTTCATCTCTTTCTCTGGTTTGACCGAAAGAAATTGGAGAAGCAATGATCTTGTTACAAGATCTATGTGCTAGCACACTCATGGAGGAATACAAAGGTGATATGGAAGTGAGTTCGTGAGCTTGGAAACTTGAAGCATGGAGCTTCTATGGTGTCTCCCATGGCCGATTCTTGGAGGAGGAAGCAACCCCCACGCCGTGCAGCCCACCACACGCGCAGCTCACTGCCGAGCAAGGGAGAGCAGTTCGCACTTCATCTTCGTTGCATCTCTACCGATCAATGTGAGTTATTCCGCACCTCCTTTGATATGTATTCAACTCGTTTTTATGCTTATAAATGATCCTTGGGACTTGATTGAAACTCAACAATGGTATCTTGAGCCATTTGTGCATAAAACGAATTTAGGGTTCTTAGCAAAATTTGGGGCTTTTTGATTTAAGCATGATTTTGACAAATTGTTTGTTTAAGAATGCTTGTATATGAATAACTTAGAGTTATATGTAATCAATTTGATGAAAAATTAATTGGATTGATTTTCCCCAATTTGTTTAGTGTTGGCCAAAATTGAAATTTGGGTAAACTTGATTTTGAGCATGTTTAATGAAATTGGATGATTTAGAATGCTTAAAGTATGTTTAATTGAGGATTGATTGGATCAATTTGTTGAAAATTAGTTTGGAACAATTTTCCCCAAATTGCTAATGTTGGCCGAATTTGGCAAGTGCCCTAATGTCTTGGATTTTTGATTTTTGTTCATTGGATGACTTGGAAATCATTTGGGGATGTTGAATTTATGTTTAATTTGGTTCAATTGGATTGAATTTGATTAGGGCATAATTTCCCTCTTTGGCCGAGACACTTGAAGCATGAAATTGGGTTTGATTTTGATCAAATTATGTTGGATATGATTAATTGATGATAAGCATGATTAATTGGACAAATTTAGTGTTTTGGAAACTTTGATTTGGGTAATTAATAATGCTATGCACTTTGTTTAATTGAATTGTAAAATTGGATTTTGTAATTTAATTAAAATGGGCTTTAAAATTGGATTTGGGCTTTTAAAGTTGTTATTGGGCTTGTTGGGCTTTGTTGTACAAAGTTGGTTTAGGCAAAATTGGTTGGATCCAATTGGGCCCAAAACCGCATCATAAAGCCCAAATGCAACATAATGGACCTTTAAAGTTTAATTGGGCCTAATGGGCCTAAATTAATTTATGTGCTTATGGGGTAACTCCCGGATTGGATTTTGGTTATTCGGTTTGACCCGAGTTGACCAAAAGTCCACGCCTCAAGAAATTAATTAAAAGCACATTGGACTTTAATTAAATTAATATTGGATATTAATCGGGCTTTGAGACCCGTAACGATTAAATTTGGAATTTAAGTCGTAAAGGTTTATATTATAAAATGTAATATTTAATTTGGAATTAAATAATGAATTAGAATTAAATACGTATTAAATTGGATTTAATCATGTAATTTAATTTTATTTGAGAAATCGTACTTTGATTACGTGTTCGCAATACGAGTTTGACTCGAACAAAATCAAATCTTTGTTTGAACATTGGATGATCACTAATTATCAGATTAATTAATTTGATTAGATTGATTGATAACATGCTTGTATGAATACATGGTTGTGATGTTTGAATAATGTATATCGGATGGATATTAGCCAGGTGGGGCGATTTTGGAAATTGTAATAAATTTGATTTATTAATTGGACCTGCGAGTCCAGCCTTATCTCCTATTTCTTTGTATTCTCTTCTCACCTATTCCCCTCAATGTAAATGAGGTTTCTTTAGAAGTGTAGTGTAACGGGTAGAAGTAAATACATGTGCTAGCTGGAGAGAGAAAGAGAGAGATTTGATCTAGGATCAATGTAAAATATCCATCCGCATATCATTATTATTTTACATATGCGCTTTATTATGTATTTAGAATGCATGTTTAAGGGTGTATGATGATGAGACCTTAATAAAGATAATTAAAATTGGTAGCCAATTTGCACGCGAAAAACCCTCATAAAATATCATGCGTTTTTCCTTCCATTGAGTGATTCTTACTCAAGATCCGAGATTGGCATGGGGTTGTTGGCCAAAGTCAAGCCCTTTGTCTGTCGAAGATGTGTTTGAATCACGAGGCTTTGTTCCATATTGGTGTCATGTCCAAGTTGTGGTTTGTTGGCCAAAGTCAAGACCACTTCTTGTCCATCGACATTGATTACGAAGCTTCCATGGTCAATGGGTCCACGCTTGACTGGGATCACTAGGTTTGTTGTGCCAAAGCCAAGACCTAATTGATTCAGAGGAAATAGGTTAGGGTATATATTGGATATATAGGCATATATATGATATATGTTTAGGACTTGGATGTCAACCTACTGGATCTAGGAATTGGATTGGATCCAATTGATCTTAGAGATCTACCTAGTTAATTATCATACAATTTGTTGGCCAAAGTCAAGATTGTGTGATATTTAACGGGATCCTAGCCCACTAGGAAACACGGTTTCCCGAGTACTCGACAGAGGGTTGGAGGCTCGATGAAAAATAGTGGGAGGCAAGAATTGAATTTGCAATACTCGTTCAATTACTCGCCATATACGCGCTCATTTAAATTATTTCGTCATTAGATTAAATGTTAGTTGGACTAATATTTAAATTGTTGTTTTAATAAACAGTTGGACTGTATTATACTTGATTATATATAATTGGATTATATTAATCAATATATTTGAATTAATTAATTTCAGTTTACAGTTGATTTTATAATTGGATTATTAATCAATGTAATTGAGGTTAATTAATTTAGATTATATTTGATTATATAGTTGGACTATTATAATCATTATAATAAATATTACCACAAATCGTTGATTAAATAGTTGGACTATAAGAATCAAGATATAAATGAAAGATTAATGTTAAGACATAATCCTGGGTGAAAATGTATTTAACGACTTTAATTTTCAAATTGGGAATAAATATAATAGTTACTTTATTTGATAAAGTAACTTATTATACCTTAAGCCCAAAATTAAGCAAAATAAGTAGAGCATAAAATCTTTGGAAGATTTATGTGATGATGACTTTAATGCTTAATTTAATATACTTGTCATAAATCTAATTTTAGATTTAAGAAGTATTAAAATTGCAATTTAATAATTCTTGGAGAATTATTGACTATTCTAGAGGAGATAAAGTCAAAGTTTGCAATTGGGCATGTAGCACACGAGGTGCACATCGTTTCGATATTCTAAAAACCCAAGGCTTGGCCTAAGGTTCCTAAAATATTGAAAATGATAATTGACATATACCAAAGTGACTACCATTTGGATATGGCAGACCCGAAGGAATTAAAGAAAGGGCAAGGCTCTGACTTTAAAAATGTTTGTCAAAGTTATGTTCACAACTAGTATTGAAATTAGATTTTAAATACTTAGTGTGGTACATAAATATTGTATTGATGTTCAGAATCTGCTTTGAGCAGGATACTGACTTCAAGCTGAGATTGGTCTGCGAATCAGAAACGGGACGAAAGTCGATGTTTCGACCGTAGATACCTAAGTTTAGGAACTACCATTTGGGTGTGTACTTAAATTAGGAACTGTTATAATGTAACTAGTTTGACTAGAGACATTATCTCTATATCAGTGTTTAATCCATTGTGGATAAACCTTTATTCTAGAACACTCAGTGTTTCATTATATAAAGATGATACTGAGATAAACACATTAGATGTGAATAACAGAATTTATATTTTGAATATAATAAAAATCTCAAAACATATAAAATGACAAATAAATAGCTCAAATTGATTTGATCAAATAGAGACTTATTTGTGGCATTGTTGTCTAGGACAGAATTAAACAAGACTCGTATATCCGCACTTTCGAAGAGTGGGTACTCGGACTGTTTTGATTCCAATCAAATAAAGTCTACGAATCTAGTTTAATGGGCAATGTGCCTAAAACACTATTTACTTAGTAAAAGTGTAAATGACACCGATCTATTAGCCCTAGTTCATAATGAAGCAAGTGGGCCCATGTCTAGCTAGGCTAGATGTAGATATGAATATTTCGTGACCTATACGGATGTGGCATCACATTATGGTTATGTGTTTCTTTTGAAGAACACAAGTCGGAAACTTTTAGAGTTTCGACACGAAATAGACAAACAGATCGGTTATAGTATTATACCGTCACGGTAAGACCGTAATGGAAAATACTTAAGCAATAAGTTTCTTATATACTTGAAAGAGTATAGTATTCTTTCAAATGAGGACTCCTCCCGGAACACGTCAAAGTGACGGTGTGTCCGAACGGATTAACCGAATCATGTTAGACATGATAAGGCTAATCATGAGTCGCTCTGAGCTACCATTTCCTTCAACTGATAAGTTTTAACAGTGCAATAACTTATTTAGAATAAAGTTCTATTAATAATCTGTTTGACAGATTTCATATTAGATATGAACAAGAAAGAAACCGGGTTTCACATTCCTGATAATTTGGGTATGCAAGGCATATGTCTGGATGATACCAAACTAGAACTCAAATTGGATAAGTGTCAATTGTAGGCTATCCTAGGGATACCATATGTATTGTATTTATAAATCTCACCAGAGAATAATTAGATTGTTGCTCACCATGCAGTTTTCCTGAGAGGAATACAGACATGCAGTGGTGAGTGGGAGGATAGTAAAACTCGATGAAAATTGGAGTAATACTGTTCGAGGCACGAAATCCTTAATGGAACATAAATAGTTCATCAAGGATGAAACTATTCCATTAATCTTCGAGTACACAAGAACCGCGTAGATCGGAGAGAGTCAGAAAACAACCTGGGGTATGGGTTTCTGATCTCACCTCATAAAGATGTTAATCTTTTAAGGTATACCAACTGATTACGTATGAGGTAGTGATACAAGGTATCAACTCCCTATTATGACAAAGTGTCATGAGTCCGAAATGGATTCCATGTATATCAACAAGTTTGGATACTAGTTGATGTACCATAAGGCATTGTGCCTATTGGTACTTTATAAGTCTTCAAGGAAGACATACATGGAAGGCAACATACCAACGTACTAAGCTAGGCTTGTAAAGAAAAGGTAGAGTTATCAACATTGTGTTGATTCCGACGAAACCTTTTACATGTTGCCATTGTAAATCCATTTGGATAATGCTTGCTAAAGCTGTGTATTTCATTTATGAAGTATGACAGCTTAACGGAAAATCGCTTTCCTGAAAAGAAAACCTTTCGGAGGATGTTTATAACATCCTATCGGTTTTGTCGTACCATAACAAGCAAGCAAGGTTTGCAGGTTATTCGATCCATGTTTGGATTGAAGCAAGCATAGGTTCTAGGAATTATCGTTTTGATGTAATCATAATGGAGTATGATTTAATTCAAAACGAAATGATTCTTGTGTATATAAGGAGGTTAGTGGGAGCGCACTGACAGTGAAATGCCCAATAAAGCAATTGGTGAAAGCTTGGCTTTCATAGATATTCTTTCATAGAAATTCTCCGTAGAATTCTTGGGAGTAACAACCTTTATTCAAGGAATAAAGATCTACTGGGCTAGATTTGGAGTTGTTAACACTCTCTGAGAAATTGTACATTGAATAATGTACGTAACCTGGTGTCTCATATGCTTTGAGCATATGGAGTCACAATCAGGACAATCCAAGTGATAGTCACTGGATTGAAGTTAAGAACATCTGTTAGTATCTTAGAGAACTAAAGATGCTGTCTTAAATTATGGAGTAGGAGAACTTGAAGTGACTAGGATCACTGCTGCAAGTTTCCAAACCGGTAAATACTGCGGTACTATAAAGTTTGAATAACGGGACAGTGAGCTGGAAATATTCTGAGCAAGATAACTGTTGCCGAATAAACAACAAATGCGGATTATTGCTGCAGCTGAGGCAGCAATAGAAGCCATTTGGATCGATAATAAATCTAATTAGATTAGATATAGTTCTTTTAGCAGCTGAGCTAGGCGTCAGCACAGGCTAAGGAATTAAAGGTCTCATCGACGATCCAGATATATACTTCTATATTCATCTGATTCGTTCGGATCATACATCGTGGCGATGTGATGATGGTATAAATCTCGTCAAACGATAATCAAACAAATCCGCTGACGAAACCCTTTCCTTAGCAATTTGAGCGAACCGTACATAGTTCGGGTGTTAGACACTCGAGTGACTGGCTATGTGCCAAGTGGGAGATTTTTGGATAATATGACCCATAGCGTCACTATTTGTACATATCATGGTGTTGTTGTACAAATTAACTATGTGACAAAGGAGATTGCACTCTTATCATTTGTGATTAGATCACCTAGATATATAAATGATGAGAGGTCCCTATGATTTGTTCCTGGACGGAGAATGATATGAGACAGTATCAGTCCTCGAAGGATTAATCATTAAATATCCCTAGCCGGAGTATTATCAAGACAAGACATCGATAATGCGGAATATGCTAGTATTGCACTTGTGCGTGTTGTGAGGGCACAACGACATAGTTCTCATATATTTAAGTATAGGATACTTATGCAAGTGCGATAGGAGGTTGTGTTTCACCGATGGTACGGGAAACAGCTTTGCTCTGGATAGATCCCTCGGAATCCCATTGGTATTATGACTATGTGTCTATGGGAGGCCGAAATCAGGGTAGGTGTGTATGGTCTTAACCTGAGACTTACATCGCTAATACTTACGATAATCGATAGACTTTGGTCTTGGTGGTACAGGGCTTTAACCGGTTCTGCGTACACCACTTCTGGGTTTATCAGAGAGTCGTAGTGTATTGGGTGTGATGTCAAGATGGAAGTATCACTTCAGTCATAGTGGAGATGATGTCACGCAGGATATGGTACTAGTGCTCTTGAGTGTTGCGCAACCAATCGGGATATTATGACCAGGTCATGAATATCCGATTATAGAGACTATGTTACCAGACATCCGACATGTGCTTCGGACGGGGCAGACACTTATCCAGCCCTAGTCCTAGCACGTGACTATCCGATAATGGGCCGATATACACAATACTTGGTCTACTACGCTTGATACAGATCTATATATTCCTGTAAGAATATTTCTGGAGAATTGGGTAGGCATGGCGCTTTGCTAGAAGCCAACCTTGTCTTGTAAATCGGTATAAACGTAGTACGAGGTACTTACGTGTTCGGATAGTCCGACGACCGTATTTACTGCCAACATATCCGGAGATCTCATGGGTCGGTTCCTGAAGATTCACCGATGACGTATGACTCGCACTTTAATTAATCTGGGATTAATTCGATGAGAGAGAAAATTAATCTGGGATTAATTACGGAGATATTTTATCTCGGATAAAATATCGTTAAAGAGAGAGAACGATTAATTTGGAATTAATCGATAAATTAATATATTCGATATATTATAACGAAATTAGATTTCGACGTGGAATTGAAATTAGATTTTAATTCGGGCGAACGAATTAATTTAGAATTAATTCGTTAGCGATGTGAATAGTGAATTCGCTAGGCGTAATCATTTAATTACGACGCAACGGAAAATTCGTTAATTTGGAATTAGCGAACCCGAGCCCGGGATTGTTTGCGAGTGCATTCGCATTTCGAATTCGAGTACGGCACGCAAGTCAAATCAAGCGTCAAATCGCAAGTCACATCAAGCGTCAAATCACATGTCACTTTGAGTGATGTGACATTTGAGTGATTGATGTGAGTTGATTTGTGGTGATTGACAAGCATTTAATGCTTTGCTTTTTGAAATTAAAATTGGTAAATGGTTTAATATTTTGGAAAATATAAAACCCTTTACATTTTTTTATTTCCCACTAATTCTTTCTCTCTCTGATTTACTGTTTTGGCACTCTTTGGAGCCAAAAACCCATCTTCTTCTCTCTCGGTCTTGGACCGATTTCTTCATCTCTTTCTCTGGTTTGACCGAAAGAAATTGGAGAAGCAATGATCTTGTTACAAGATCTATGTGCTAGCACACTCATGGAGGAATACAAAGGTGATAGGGAAGTGAGTTCGTGAGCTTGGAAGCTTGAAGCTTGGAGCTTCTATGGTGTCTCCCATGGCCGATTCTTGGAGGAGGAAGCAACCCCCACGCCGTGCAGCCCACCACACGCGCAGCTCACTGCCGAGCAAGGGAGAGCAGTTCGCACTTCATCTTCGTTGCATCTCTACCGATCAATGTGAGTTATTCCGCACCTCCTTTGATATGTATTCAACTCGTTTTTATGCTTATAAATGATCCTTGGGACTTGATTGAAACTCAACAACCATCACTCGTTCGCACGTACCTTAGGGTATAAAAAAGGTGCGCTCACTTGATCGCTCGAACCCTTGAGTGGGGAGACCTAGTTGTGGGCAATCCTTCACCGGCGGGAGCCTTTATCTATACTTCCATAAAACTGCATGAGAACCATAGTTATATGACATGTGAAGCCACCCTTTGTACTTGTGTTTGGGACCATCATCATTTGGATTCATTTGGACTTATTGTCATGAGATATGAGCTTGTTGGGCCATTTAAACTGGGACGAGTTTGCGCCTTATGACGATTGGGCCAAAAGTTTCTAAAATACTGATGGGCCAATTTGTGTTTGGGCCCCCTATCATTGGAAGTTGTTTAGCCATGTTATTGCAAAAGTGTAAACCTGTTGGGCCTTTTTCAAATGGGACAAGTTTACACCTCGCAATAATATGATTGAATGCTTTGAAATGATAATGGGCCAACTTGTATGAAAACCTTGATGGGCTTAGATAGTCCAAACATGATCCAAATATCCTAGAAGCATGATTTCGATATCCGCACTGGCTTTCATCCAGAAAGGATACGCCTTGTTACAACATATTTGTATACTTTTGGACGCTTCTAAGTTCATCCCTATGACCACAGTTGCTGAAAGCCCAATTCATCATTTCTAGACCATGGCATGACCCCATAATCGGCTTAGTCCATGTTGTAAATGGGCGGTCTTTGTCTTTTACTGATGGAAATGGACTGAGGTAGCCAAGGTTCGCCTTTGTAGCATAGGAGAAAACGATTTTGTGTACCCCACATTGGTGCATAAAATAAGCCATACCTAGGACATAAATGGACTTACCACGAGTGTGGGAGATATAAGGTCGGAAGGATATATGTTGTTTTGATAACCACTTGTATCTCATGCATACACGCATCATGTTAACCCCTGTGTCTTAAAAGCCATCATAGATATCTGTTGGGTTGGAGGAAAAACTTAGACTTGTCAAGAAGAGTTTAACAAACATGGATATCGGGGAAAGAAAAACCGAGGAACAGAAAACTTTACGGCAAGGATAGAAAGACCATTGTGAAAAAAAAAAGAAAAAAAAAATTATTTGTTCTCTGTCCCTAATAGTTAGGCATAAGTCCAATGATGAAATCGATTTCTTTTGGGTGAAATCTTAGAAACGATAAACTCTTGATGTGCTTTTAACTGATACTTTGAGTAATTGATCTATGTTAGACTCGTAAGCACTTGATTATGGTTCTTAGCAGTGAAAACCTGAGTAGTTAGCAAAATGACTAGTTGAAGAAATTGTAGGTCGGTGAATGACCATTCGCCTAAATGTCTATCCTTATTTGCTTGTGTTATGATGTGTGGTATGGTTGAAAATAAATGAAAAGTCTCTAAAGAACAGAATTAAACCACCTATAACAGATAAGCCTGAAGCTACCCATGGGCGAGTATTAGAACCACAATGAGGAGAAATGCTACCTTAAATGGTAGGTGTATTGAAAAAAAAAAGAAAAAAAAAAGAAAAAAAGAAAGGAAAAAAGAAGTTCAAAACGAAAAGAAAAAAAAGAGAGACAAAAGAGAAAGAAAACCATACCACGTTGAGCACAGAAAAAGCAACTGCAGACATTATTGATTCATCTAGGTTGGTTTGACCCATCGATCCCAATTTTTTTGACGAGATCATTGAGTTGGCTTACCTGGGGATGAACTTGCAAAGGAACCGTTGCACACACACACTTTGAGTCTGGCTTAGATCATTTATTCAAAGACTTGGATTTGAGTTGCATTGAATATTTTGAAGGTTCTCTGGTTTCAATACTGAGTATTCTTTGAGGGCAACAATAATGTATAACTATTGGGACTATTTCATAAAATTATGGTATGATGAAACAGAGTGACACATCACGTAGTCCAGCTTGACCTAGTGTAAACAGATTAGAACAGAAAGCTAAATCAAGTCTCGGGTCGACCAGTCCACCACCCCGCGAATAAGGGATATACCGAGGACTTGAGCCATGAGACAAAAGAGAACTGAATAATCACCAGAAAAGAACCGGCAGAAGGAAATTATAAGCAGACCCAGGGGGCGACCAGAGAGATTTGTAGGCAAATAGCACCAAGGAGAACACGGAAGGCCTAACCCATTGGAATAGGAAATTCATCAATGCATACATGCATACACGTCACATACAAGCATTTTTTGTTTTGTTTTTGTTCCCAGGTTTTGAAGAAAAATGAAAAAGTGGCATTGACAAGCAGTATCGGGAATGAATCCTAGGGCCGAGGCCCACACCATCAGCAGTTTTGGGAATGAATCCCAGGGTCGAGGACCACATTATCAGCAGTTTTGGGAATGAATCCAAGGGTCGAGGCTCACATTATCAGCAGTTTTGGAAATGAATCCCAGGGTCGAGGCCCACATTATCAGCAGTTTCGGGAATGAATCCCAAGGTTGAGGTCCACATTATCAGCAGCATCGGGAATGAATCTCTAGGTCGAGGCCCACATCATCAGCAGTTTCGGGAATGAATCCTAGGGTCGAGGCCCACACCATCAGCAGTTTTGGGAATGAATCCCAAGGTCGAGGCCCATACTATCAGTAGTTTCGGGAAAGAATCTCAAGGCCGAGGCCCACACCATCAGCAGTTTTTGGAATGAATCCAGGGTCGAGGCCCACATTATCAGCAGTTTTGGGAATGAATCCCAAGGTCGAGGCCCACATTATCAGCAGTTTTGGAAATGAATCCCAGGGTCGAGGCCTACATTATCAGCAGTTTCGGGAATGAATCCCAAGGTCGAGGCCCACATTATCAGTAGCATCGGGAATGAATCTCTAGGTCGAGGCCCACATCATCAGCAGTTTCGGGAATGAATCCTAGGGTCGAGGCTCACACCATCAGCAGTTTTGGGAATGAATCCCAGGGTCGAGGCCCACACTATCAGTAGTTTCGGGAAAGACTCTCAGGGCCGAGGCCCACACCATCAGCAATTTTTGGAATGAATCCCAGTGTCGAGGCCCACATTATCAGCAGTATCGGGAATGAATCCCAAGGTCGAGCCCCACACTATCAGTAGTTTCGGGAATGAATTCCATGGTCGAGACCCACATCATCAGGAATATTGGGATTGAATCCCATGGTCGAGGCCCACATTATCAGAAGCATCAGGAATGAATCCCAGGGTCGAGGTCCACATTATCAGCAACATCAGGAATGAATCCCAAGGTCGAGGCCCATAATATCAGTAGTTTCGGGAATGAATCCCATGGTCGAGGCCCACATTATCAGCAGCATCGGGAAGGAATCCCAGGGTCGAGGCCCACACTACCAGTAGTTTGAGGAATGAATCCCATGGTCGAGGCCCACATCATCAGCAATATTGGGAATGAATCCCAGGGTCGAGGCCCACATTATCAGCTTTCCGGAAATGGCGCTCCGGGAATGGAGCATGGTTCAGGAATGGACCACAATTATCACATCAACGACGCCTTAGGAATGAGGTTTAACATGCTAGGAATGGCGTTCCGGGAATGAAGCATGGTTTGGAATAGGACCACAACTATCACAGCAGCGGTGCCTCGGGAATGAGGTTTAGCATGCCGGGAATGGCACTCCGGGAATGGAGCATGGTTCGGGAATACACCACAACTATCACATCAGCAACGCCTCGGGAATGAGGTTTAACATGCCGGGAATGAAGCATAGTTCGGAAGGGAATTACAACTATCACATCAGCGATGCCTCAGAAATGAGGTTTAGCATGCCGGGAATAGTGCTCCAGGAATGGAGCATGGTTCGGAAATGGATCACAACTATCACATCAGTGACGCCTCGGGAATGAGGTTTAGCATTCCGGGAATGGCGCTCCGGGAATGGAGCATGGTTCGGGAATGGACCACAACTATCATATCAATGACACCTCGGGAATGAGGTTTAGCATGCCGGGAATGGCGCTCTGGGAATGGAGCACGGTTCGGGAATGTACAAGGGGTCGAAGTACCTCACCACCACATCAACAGAGTTTGAAGCATCTCAGAGCAGCAGGTAAGTTAGACAACAACTGGCGAGCCATGTAAGTAAAAATGCATGCATGAATTTGATAGGATTGTCACTGTCACACACTGCATAAGCCCATCAAAGTAGGGACGGCTGTTGACACTACATTTTTGGCATAAGACCCGATGATGAGCCTCATATGGAGGAACTACCCGATAAGTTGCGGAAGTCGTGGGAAACAGACGTCGGAAGGGAAAATTCAAAAAAAATCAATACCTTGCCAGATTTCATTTGTTTACTTAGCCTCGGGTTCGCTCGATTAATCTCTGTTTTAACTGTTAGATTCGGCCCAAAAATCCCCATAGCCCACACATGCCCAAGCCCACCAAATCCCATCAAAAAATATCCAACACATTAAACACATGTTAAAATCCAAACAAATCATCTTCCTAATTTAAATAAATCACATGCCTAAATTAAATAAATCAAATCAAATCTCCTTCCTAAATTAAAAAAATCAAATCAAATCTCCTTAATCCATTTCTTAAACTAAATAAATCACCTTCCTAAATTGAATAGATCTTTCCCTTATAACACACTAATTAAAGATACCCCCCATGATTGCATGATTTCTTTCCTTCCCATGCAAGGAAAATCCTAGCCCACTCATATAAAAAGACACAAAAACCAAACCCTTCACCCCATGGCTAGAGCTCATTCACGAAAAAAACAAAACACCCTAATCAACTCTCGGCTCTCCCCTCTCTCTTCCCTCTCTCTCTCGCCAAAGCCATTCCCTCACGCCCTTTACACAGAATCCTTCAGACCATCACCAAGCCTTAAGCCCCCCAAACCGACACAGCCATATAGGATTACTCTCTCTCGATAAGCCACCGGCAGCCACAAAAGACGTGACCAGATACCCCTCACACAATGACCTGCTCTCGGTCCTCAATCCCTCATTAAACACACTAAAAAACATACCCAATAGAGCTCTCTCTCAACCACGACAAGCTTCTCACCTCTCTCCAAGCCCCTACACACCAGCCGACAACAACAACAAAGCAAAATAACCCTCCACCTGCCGAGCAGCCACACACTCACTAACCTCTTTCACGCGCAGCCCTCACATAAGCCGAGAAAACTATCTACGCAGCCCTCACAGACACCTTGCACACAAGACCCTTGGCCGAGAACAACAAAGCCACGTGAAACAAACACAAAACCAAAAAATAATAAAAAACCCTAATAGCCCTCACGTTCTCTCATCCAGTGAACAACAAAAATAACCAAACCACACTAAACAAAAACGAGCAACCTTTCACACAAGCCACACATCCCACTTTCGATAAACAAATAGCCAAACCACACACACATATTACTAACAGACTATTAATGCATTCACACAGTCCCCCACCAACACACCGATACAAAAAAAAAATCAGCCCTAAATCTAGTGAAAATCGAATGAGAAAATAACCCAACACAGTCCAGAAAATAACCCAAAACAGTCCCCCCAAAACAACGAACCAACAACCCAAAAACAGTCCCTGAACACCCCTGAAAACAGTCCAAAAAATAGTGGCCAAAACATCGAGTGAAAACAGAGAAAACAGCGAGAGGAAACAACGAACCAGTGAAAATAGCAGAAACCCTAACACTTCCGGCGACATCCCAACGCACTTCCAAGAAGCGACTTAAAATGTAAAACCTGAGGGCACCCTTTGTTATATTTTATTTTGTCGTCCTAGAAGCGGCATGCTCGGTTGGGCGTAGAATACGTCCAACCAGGTATGCAAAGTCCTATATTGAAAACAGCCAAGTTCTTTGGTCACATATTTATTATTCCCCATTTATTTCGCATTATTAGTCTTTTATTATTTCGCATTTAATTTCCGTTTATTGTTGTTTTATTATTCCACATTTGTTTTGTTCTCTTCAGTTATTTATAGTTATATGCATTATCATACTTCATGCATGTCAACATTGGGTTCATGATTGCGTTAATGGTTGCTTGTTATCCTCTCACGGTATATCGGATGGAAACCCAGACATAAATTCCGTAGCTGAATCTGAATGGACGGTGGTGCGGTCTGTAATTGGGATACAACTCTACATACCGCTTGTGGAAACGTTCGTGAGATTTTTATTATTTACACTCTTATTTATTCTTTCATTATCTCTCTTTAATATTTACGCTTTTATCGTTATTATTTATTTATATTTCTGCATTTATCTATTTGATATGTTCATGGGATTGTGTGCTCGCTTTTATTCCATTTTCTTCTATGTGTGCAAACTTGCGTGTCGTTTAAATTATCTTGTATGTGTTGTATGAGACTCGGTTATACTATCGCATAAATCATTACAATTGGCATAAGTAAGGGGCCATTCCGAACCCAACGGTTTGAGGTCTTCCCTTGCGAGGGGTGAGTGTGTCCTTAAATCATTTCCCAGTTCACACTGGGTGGCGACTCCTTTATTCTCCGGTTTAGTGCCCCACGGGCTACTCCGTACTCCCGAACGGGCCGCGAGCCCGGGACAACGTCGTCCACTTCTGTGTCCTATAGTTATATTCATTGTTTTCAAAGCCATAAAATTCCCGAATGATGAAAATGAGGATGAATGTATCAAAATTGATGTTTTAGATAGTATCATCTAGGATACTGATGCAATGCAACTTTCCACGGATAAACTTGAAGCTTGCATCACCACCATGACTGACAGCGAGCTAAATGATGAAATTCTAGAATATATCAACTATCTTGAAAGACCCTTTTGCTTCAAATCGACATCACAGGTGGAAAGTTTGGAACTAGCGAAAAAAAAAATGAATCAAACCCTCAATTGAAGAACCACCGCAGCTGGAATTAAAGCTAATTTCGAGACATCTCAGGTATGTATTCTTAGAAAACTCTTCTGATTTAAATGTGATTATTTCTTCATCACTAACATTGGAGCATAAAAATAAGTTGCTGAGAGTGTTACGAGAACAAAAGAAAGCCATTGGCTAGACTATAACAGACATTAGAGGCATTAGTCCATCATTCTTCATGCTCAAAATTCTGATGAACGACGAGTACAAAGCAACAGTGGAGCATCAACGAAGATTAAATCCAATCAAGAATGAGGTTGTAAAGAAAGAAATTATCAAATGGTTGGATGCCGACATCATCTACCCCATCTCTGACAGCACGTGGGTGAGTCCTATACAATGTGTGCCAAAGAAAGGAGGAATAACTGTAGTCACAAATGAAAAGAACGAGCTGATTCCAACAAGAACGGTGACTAGATGGAGAGTATACATGAACTACAAGAAGCTGAACAAAGCAACAAGGAAGGATCATTTCCCGCTACCATTCATTGACCAGATGCTAGATAGACTGGCGGGACAAGAATTCTATTGTTTTCTGGATAGATATTTGGGGTACAATTAGATTGCCATCGACCTAGATGATCAGGAGAAAACCAATTTTACATGTTCGTATGGTACTTTACTTTCCGCATGATGCCATCTGGATTATGTAATGCTCTTAGCACATTTCAATGTTGCATGATGGCCATCTTCTCAGACATGCTGGAACAAAGTATGAAGGTTTCCATGGATGATTTTTCTGTGTTTGGAGACTCGTTCGACCACTGCTTAAAAATCTGGAAAATGTGTTACAAAGATGCGAAGATACCAACCTGGTACTCAACTGGGAGAAATGCCACTTCATGGTGTAGGAAGGTATTGTCCTGGGATATTAGATATCACAAAAGGGAATCGAGGTAGAAAAAGCAAATATTGAGACAATAGAAAAACTACCTCCACTATCATCTGTCAAATGGATTCAGAGTTTTCTCGGACATGCAAGATTTTACAGGAGATTTATCAAAGACTTCTCCAAGATTGCTAAAACTTTGTGCAATCTTATAGAGAAAGACGTGCCTTTCAATTTCACCAATTCACAAAGAATGCCACGAAGCTTTTGAGATCTCAAAATAAAAGCTGGTCTCTGCCCCCATCATAGTAGCACCGGACTGGACCCTTCCATTTGAGGTGATGTGCGATGCTAGTGATTTTGCTGTTGGTGCAATTTTGGGAGAACGCAAAGAAAAAATTTTCCACACCATTTACTACTCCAGCAGAACTCTGAGTGAAGCACAACTCAACTCTACAACAACTGAAAAAGAGTTGCTTATAGTTGTGTTTGCTTTGATAAATTCCGCTCTTTATCTGTTGGTCCAATGTGGTGGTCTACATAGATCATTCAGTAATCAAATATCTGATCGCGAAGAAAGATGATAAACTAATTGATCCGTGAGGATGCTTCTAAACTTCAAAGAATTTTTGACGTGGAGATCTGAGACAGGGGAAATGTATAAAAAAATAGTGGCGGATCACTTATCGAGGCTCGAGAATGAAGAAACAACTGCAATGATTGAAAATCAAAGAAACTTTTCCCAGATGAATAGTTATTTGCCATGAAACAGCAGGATTGTTGGTTTTATTCTAGGTCCCAAGATCATCAAACAAGCATGAAGATGTGTGAAATACATATCAAAGAAGTTGCGGAATACTTACATTGATCGGTTGAGACGATTTGAAGACAAACAAAACCATTTTTCAGCCCTCCAAGGTGCGCCCACTGCATGCAGTCCACTGCTCAAAAATTTCAGTTTTGAGTCTTCAAGAATCCAAGATTTCAAGCTCCAATCTTCGTCTAATGATTCCCGGCTCGTGGGTGGGTTTCCCTAACACCTTCGTATGCCTCTTAGAAGTGTACTAGCACTTGGATCTTGCCACAAAATCCACAAAAAGTCCTCCATCATTGACGCATTTAGGCAGTCCAGCAGCCCCTTGGGCGTGACTTTGAAGAGATGGAGAGAGATAGATTTGTCTAGGGTTACTAAAATTCATCTAATGAATAATAATAATTCTAATAAAAAGTAGAGAGAGATTTTGTTTATATACTTTAGGTAAAACCATTTCACCTTTTACCCTAAACTTGGTAGGTGTGGGTAAATGGTTTTCCAAAAGTAAAACAAGGTAGTTGGGTGGTAGGTACACCTACCACACATGGGCCCCACATTTTGAATTCAAAATTCAAATATCTCTACGAACATTTGCCGCGGCTCGGTTCCGTTTAATCCGATTAAACGAACTTCCGTCGTTAAATAATTAAATCTAATTTAATTAAATATCGATGCGACGCAAATATATTACGAACGTCGTTTACGAATTAATTCTAAATTAATTCGTTCGTTCGCATTAAAGTCCGACTTTAATTTCGTAATGAAATCCAATTCATATTAATATATCCGATATATTAATTTTAGCCCATTCGAATAAATTAAATAGAAAAATCAAATTTAACTATTAAATTTATTTTACCGATTAATTCCAAATTAATCGCGTTCTCTCTCTTTAGACGATATTTTATCCCAGATAAAATATCTCCGTAATTAATCCCAGATTAATTTTCTCTCTCATCGAAATAATCCCAGATTAATTAAAGTGCGAGTCATACGTCATCGGTGTATCATTGGGAAGCGACCCATGAGATCTCCGGATATGTTGGCAGTAAATTCGGTTATCGGACTATCCGAACACGTACGTACCAAGTACTACGTTTTACCGATTCACAAGACAAGGTTGGCTTCTAGCAAAGCGCCATGCCTACCCAATTCTCCGGAAATATCCTTACAGGAATATGATCTGTATCAGGCGTAGTATACATCGTATAGTGCATATCGATCTAGTATCGGATGGTCACGTGCTAGGCCTGGGGCTGGAGTTGTGTCTGCCCCGTACGAAGCACATGTCGGATGTCTGGTAACTAGTCTCTATAATCGGATATACATGACCTAGTCATAATATCCCGATGGCCGCGCAGCACTTAAGAGCACTAATACCGTATCCTACGTGACATCATCTCCACTATGACTGGAGTGATACTTCCGTCTTGACATCACACCCAATACTCTACGATTCTCAATATACCCAGTATTGGCGTACACAGAACCGGTTAAAGCCCTGGACGACCTCAACCAAAGTATATTGATTGTCATAAGTATTAGCGGTGCAAGTCTCAGGTTAAGACCAAATACACCTACCCTGATGTCGGACTCCCATAGACACATAGTCAAACTACCAATGGGATTCCGAGGGGGTCTATCCAGAGCGAAGCTGTTTCCCGTACCATCGGTGAAACACAACCTCCTACCACTTGCATAAGTATCCAATACTTAAATATATGAGAACTATGCCGTTATGCCCTCACAACGTGCACAAGTGCAATACTAGTCTTTTACGCATTACCGATGTCCAATCTCGATAATACTCTGACTAGGGATATTTAATGATTAATCCTTTGTGGACTGATACTGTCTCATATCATTCTCAATCCAGGACTAATCATAGGGACCTCCTATCATTTATATATCTAAGGTGATCTAATCACAAATGATAAGATAGCAATCTCCTTTGTCACATAGTTAATTTGTACAACAACACCATGATCTGTACAAATAGTGACGCTATGGGTCATAATTGTCCAACAATCTCCCACTTGGCCTATAGCCAGTCACTCGAGTGCCTAACACCCGAACTATGTACGGTTCGCTCAAATTGCTGAGAAAAGGTTTTCGTCAGCGGATTTACATGATTATCGTCTGACGCGATTTATACGATCATCACATCGCCACGATGTATGAATCCGAACGAATCAGATGAATATCGAAGTATATATCTGGATCGTTGATGAGACCATTAATTCTTTAGCCTGTGCTGACGCCTAGCTCAGCCGCTAACAGAACTATATCTAATCTAATTAGATTTATTATCGACCCAAATGGCTTCTATTGCTGCCTCAGCTGCAGCAATAATCCGCATTTGTTGTTTTATGGTAACAGTATCTTGCTTGGAAGATTTCCAGCTCACTGTTCCGGTATTCAAACTTTATAGTACCGTTTGCGACTTATAGTCGTCTTTATCGGTTGGAAACTTGCTACAGTGATCCCAGTCACTTCAAGTTCTCCTTCTCCATAGACTAAGACAGCATCCTTAGTTCTCTGAGATACTAACGGATGTTCTTAACTTCAATCCAGTGACTATCACTCGGATTGGTCTGATTGTGTCTCCATACGCTCAAAGCGTATGAGACACCAGGTCACGTACATTTTAAATGTACAATTTCTCAGAGAGTGTTAACAACTTTAAATCTATCCCAATAGATCTTTATTCCTAGAATAAAGGTTGTTACTCCTAAGAATTCTACGGAGAATTATTTCGAAAGCCAAGCTTTCGCCGATTGTTTTATGGGAATATCATTTCCAAGAAATGACATATATTATCATTATTTTATACAGGACATTCATTGTCAGTGCGCTCCCACTAACCTCCTTATATACACAAGAATTATTTTCGTTTTGAATTAAATCATAAACCATTATGATTACATCAAAACGTCAGCTCCAAGAACATTATGCTTGCTTCAATCCAAACATGGATCGAACAACCCGCAAACCTAGTTTGCTGGTTTAGGTACGACAAAATCGTCAGGATGTTATAAACATCCTCCAAAAGGTTTCCGTTTAAGGAAAGCGATTTTGATCTTTAACTGACACATTTCATAAATGTACAATTTCAGCAAGCATTATCCAAATGGATTTACTGTGGCAACAGGTAAAAGGTTGAACCGTAATCAACACAATGTTGATAACGATACCTTTTCGCTAAAAGCCTAGCTTTGTACGTTGGTATGTTGCCATCCATGTATGTCTTCCTTGAAGACTTTTAAGTACCAATAGGCACAATGCCTTACGGTACATCAACTAGTGTCTAAACATAGTTGGTATACATGGAATCCATTTTGGACTCATGGCACTTTGCCATAATAAGGAGTCGATACCTTGTATCACTTCCTCAAACGTAGTCGGTTGGTCTACCTTAATAAGATTGACATCTTTATGAGGTGAGATCAGAAACCCATACCCCAGGTTGTTTTCTGATTCTCTCCGATCTACGTGGTTCTTGTGTATTTGAAGATTAATGGTATAGTTTCATCCTTGATGAACTATCTGTGTTCCATTAAGGACTTCGTGCCTTGAACAGTATTACTCCGACTTTCATCGAGTTATACCATCCTCCCACTTACCACTGCATATCGGTATTCCTCTTAGGAAAACCGCATGGTGAGCAACAATAACATTGTTCTCTCGTGAGATACAAAAGTACTATACTTATGGTTTCCCCTAGGATAACCTATAATTGGCACTTATCCTATTTGGGTTTTAGTTTGGTATCATCCAAACATATGCCTAGCATACCCAAATCATCAGGAATGAGAAACCCGGTTTCTTTCCCGTTCATATCTAATATGATATCTGTCAAACAGATTTATATGGAACCTTATTCTAAATAAGTATTGCACTGTTAATGCATATCCGTTGAAGGAAATGGTAGCTCAGAGCGACTCATGATTAACCTTATCATGTCCAACAAAATTCGGTTTCTCCGTACGGACACACGTCAAACTAATGTCCTAGGAGGAGTCCTCATTGAAAGAATACTATACTCTTTCACGTATGTTTGAAACTTACTGCTTAAGTATTTTCCATTACGGTCTTACCGCGATGGTTTAATACTTTAGACGATCTGTTTGTTTACTTCGTGTCGAAACTCTAAAAGTTATCGATTTGTGTTCTTCAAAAGAAACACATAACCATAACGTGATGCCACATCCGTTAAGGTCACGAAATATTCATATTCACATCTAGCATTGCTAGATATGGGCCCACTTACTTCACTATGAATAGGGCTAACAGATCGGTGGCACTATACTATTACCAAGTAAATAGCGTTTCAGGTACTTTACCTAGTAAACTAGATTCGTAGACTTTATTTGAATAGTCAAATCAGTCCTAGTACCCACTCTTCAAAAGCGTGGATATACGAGTCTTGTTTAATTGTGTCCCAGACAACAATGCCACAAATAAGTCTCTACTGATCAAATCAGTTTGAGCTATATATTTGTCATTTTATATGTTTGAGATTTATTTATATTCAAAATATAAATTCTGTTACTCACATCTAATGTGTTTATCTTAATATCATTCTTTATATAATGAAACACTTTAGTGTTCTAGAATATAAAGGTCTATCCGCAACGGATTAAACACTGATATAAAGATAATGTTTCTAGTCAAACTAGTTACATTATAACAGTTCCTAATTTAAGTACATACCCAAAAGGTAGTTCCTAAACTTAGGATTCTACGGTCGAAACAGCGACTTTCGTCCTGTTTCCGATTCGCAGATTAATCTCAGCTTGAAGTCAGTATCCTGCTCACAGCAGATTCTGAACATCAATCCATATATTTTATGTACCATACTAAGTATTTTAAAATCCAATTTTAATACTAGTAATAGACATAATATTGACAAACATTCTTAAAGTCAGAGCCTTGCCCTTTCTTTAATTCCTTCGTGTCTGCCATATCCAAACGGCAGTCACTTTAGGATATGTCATTTATCTTCCCAGAAGATCATAATGATTTTGCCTTTGCCCTTTCAAATATTTCAGAAGCCTTTGGCCAAGCCTTGGGTTTCTAGAATATTGAAGTATGGTGCGCCTTGCGCCACTTACCTAATTGCAAAGTTTGACTTTATCTCCTCGAGAATAGTCTTTAACCCTCCAAGAGTTATTTATTGCAATTTAATACTTCTTAAATCTAATCATAGATTTATGACAAGTATATCGAATTAAGCACTTAAGTTATCATCACATAAATCTTCCAAAGATTATGCTCTACTATTTGCTTAATTCCTGGCTTAGGCATAATAGGTTATTTTATCAAATAAAGTAACTTATTATTTATTTCCAGGACCATCCTGAAATTATTCCCAATTTAAAATATAGTCGTTTAAATACATTTTCACCTAGGATTATGTTTTAAACACTAATCTTTCATTCATCTTGATTCTAATAGTCCAACTATTTAATCAACGATTTGTGGTACTATGTATTATATTGATTATTATAGTCCAACTATACAATCAAATATAATTTAAATCAATTAACCTCAATTACATTGATTACTATAATCCAATTATAAAATCAACTGTAAATTGAAATTAATTAATTCAAATATATTGATTACTATAATCCAATTATATAATCAACTATAATACAGTCCAACTGCTTATTAAAACAACAATTTAAATATTAGTCCAACTAACATTTAATTTATATGACGAATAATTTGAATGAGCGCGTATGGCAAGTAATTAAACGAATATTGCAAATTCAATTCTTGCCTCCCACTATTTTTCGGCGAGCCTCTAACCCTCTGTCGAGTACTCGGGAAACCGTGTTTCCTAGTGGGCTAGGATCCCGTTAAATATCACACAATCTTGACTTTGGCCAACAAATTGTATGATAATTAACTAGGTAGATCTCAAAGATCAATTGGATCTAATCCAATTCCTAGATCCAGTAGGCGGATATCCAAATCCTAAACATATATCTTATATATGCCAATACATCCAATGTATTACCTAACCTTTTTCCTCTGAATCAACTAAGCCTTGGCTTTGGCACAACAAACCTAATGATCCCAGTCAAGCGCGACCCATTGACCATGGAAAGCTTCGTAATCAATGTCGATGGACAAGAAGTGGTCTTGACTTTGGCCAACAAACCACAACTTGGACAAGACACCAATATAGAACAAAACTCTCGTGATTCAAACACATCTTCGACGGACAAAGGGCTTGACTTTGGCCAACAACCCAATGCCAGTCTCGGATCTTGAGTAAGAATCACTCAATGGAAGGAAAAACGCATGATATTTGATGAGGGTTTTTCGCGTGCAAATTGGCTACCAATTTATTATCTTTGTTTAGGTCTCATCATCATACACCCTTAAACATGCATTCTAAACACATAATAAAGCGCATATGAAAATAAATAATAATGATATGCGGATGGATACTTAACACATTGATCCTAGATCAAATCTCTCCCTTTCTCTCTCAAACTAGCACTTGTATTACTTCTACCCGTTAAACTACACTTCTAAAGAAACCTCATTTACATTGAGGGGAATAGGTGAGAAGAGAATACAAAGAGAATAGAGGTGATAAGGCTGGACACGCAGGTCCAATTTAATAAATCGAATTTATTACAACAATTTCCAAAATTGCCCCCACCCGACTAATATCCATCCGATATACATTATTCATTCATCACAACCATGTATTCACACAAGCATGTTATCAATCAATCTAATCAATTAATTAATCTGATAATTAGTGATCATCCAATGTTCAAACAACGATTTGATTTTGCGCGAGTCAAACTCGTTTTTGCGAATAAGTACTCAAAGTACGAATTCTCGAATTAAATTAAACTACAACATTAAATCCAATTTAATATGTATTTAATACTAATTCACATTTAATTTCCAAATTAAATATTACACTTTATTAAATAAACCTTTTACGACTTAAATTCCAAATTTAATCGTTACGGGTCTCAAAGCCCGATTAACGTCCAACGTCAATTTAATTCAAGTCCAATGGGCTTTTAATTAATTTCTTTAAGGCGGGCTTTGGCAACGGCAAACGCCCAATCAAGGAGTAACCCCATAAGCCATAAATCAATTTGGCCCATTAGGCCCAATTAAACTTTAAAGGTTTATAAGTCACATTTGGGCTTTATGGAAGTGGTTTGGGCCCAATTGGATCCAATCCAATTTGCCTAAACCCAACTTTGTACAACAAAGCCCAATAAGCCCATTTACAACTTTAAAAGCCCAAATCCAATTTTAAGGCCCAAATAATTAAATTACCAAATTCCAATTTCCAATTTAATTACCTAAAGTGTATACATGATTAATCACCCAAATCAATATTTCCAAAACATCAAATTAGTCCAATTAATCATGCTCAATTCATTATCACATGTCCAACACATTAATGAAAAATCAAACCCATTAACCATGCTACATGTCTCGGCCAAGGGAGATAATTTTGTCCGATTTGAATTCAATCCAATTAATTTCACAATCGACATCGAATTAACTTCCCGAATGATTTCATACACATCCAATGTTCAAAAATCAAAAAATCCAAGACATTAAGGGCATATACCATTCGGCCAAGGTAAGTAATTTGGGGATTTTTGTTCAATTCAAAATTCAATCCAATTAATTTCAAATTAACATCATCCTACATGATTCTAACTCATCCAATGAATCAAAATCAAAAAATCCAAGATTTCCAAAATACCCTATACATTCGGCCAACATAAATATTGGGGAAATTTGATCCAAACACAATTTCTTGAAATTGATCCAATCAATCTTCAATTAAACATGTATTAAGCATACTCAATCATCCAATTTCATAAAATCATGCTCAAATTCAAAATTACCCAATTTTAAGCCCTAAAAGTTTCATGCTTGAACCTAGGCTCTTGATGCCATTGTTGGTTTTATTCTAGGTCCCAAGATCATCAAACAAGCATGAAGATGTGTGAAATACATATCAAAGAAGTTGCGGAATACTTACATTGATCGGTTGAGACGATTTGAAGACAAACAAAACCATTTTTCAGCCCTCCAAGGTGCGCCCACTGCATGCAGTCCACTGCTCAAAAATTTCAGTTTTGAGTCTTCAAGAATCCAAGATTTCAAGCTCCAATCTTCGTCTAATGATTCCCGGCTCGTGGGTGGGTTTCCCTAACACCTTCGTATGCCTCTTAGAAGTGTACTAGCACTTGGATCTTGCCACAAAATCCACAAAAATCCTCCATCATTGACGACAGCATTTGAGGCAGTCCAGCACCCCTTGGGCGTGACTTTAAGAGATGGGAGAGAGATAGATTGTCTAGGGTTTACTAAATTCATCTAATGAATAATAATATTTATAAAAGTGTAGAGAGAGATTTTGTTTATATACTTTAGGTAAAACCATTTCACTTTTTACCCTAAACTTGGTAGGTGTGGGTAAATGGTTTTCCAAAAGTAAAACAAGGTAGTTGGGTGGTGGTAGGTACACCTACCACACATGGGCCCCACATATTTGAATTCAAAATTCAAATATCTCTACGAACATTTGCCGCGGCTCGGTTCCGTTTAATCCGATTAAACGAACTTCCGTCGTTAAATAATTAAATCTAATTTAATTAAATATCGATGCCGACGCAAATATATTACGAACGTCGTTTACGAATTAATTCTAAATTAATTCGTTCGTTCGCATTAAAGTCCGACTTTAATTTCGTAATGAAATCCAATTCATATTAATATATCCGATATATTAATTTTAGCCCATTCGAATAAATTAAATAGAAAAATCAAATTTAACTTTAAATTTAATTTTTACCGATTAATTCCAAATTAATCGCGTTCTCTCTCTTTAGACGATATTTTATCCCAGATAAAATATCTCCGTAATTAATCCCAGATTAATTTTCTCTCTCATCGAAATAATCCCAGATTAATTAAAGTGCGAGTCATACGTCATCGGTGTATCATTGGGAAGCGACCCATGAGATCTCCGGATATGTTGGCAGTAATTCGGTTATCGGACTATCCGAACACGTACGTACCAAGTACTACGTTTTACCGATTCACAAGACAAGGTTGGCTTCTAGCAAAGCGCCATGCCTACCCAATTCTCCGGAAATATCCTTACAGGAATATATTGATCTGTATCAGGCGTAGTATACATCGTATAGTGCATATCGATCTAGTATCGGATGGTCACGTGCTAGGCCTGGGGCTGGAGTTGTGTCTGCCCCGTACGAAGCACATGTCGGATGTCTGGTAACTAGTCTCTATAATCGGATATACATGACCTAGTCATAATATCCCGATGGCCGCGCAGCACTTAAGAGCACTAATACCGTATCCTACGTGACATCATCTCCACTATGACTGGAGTGATACTTCCGTCTTGACATCACACCCAATACTCTACGATTCTCAATATACCCAGTATTGGCGTACACAGAACCGGTTAAAGCCCTGGACGACCTCAACCAAAGTATATTGATTGTCATAAGTATTAGCGGTGCAAGTCTCAGGTTAAGACCAAATACACCTACCCTGATGTCGGACTCCCATAGACACATAGTCAAACTACCAATGGGATTCCGAGGGGGTCTATCCAGAGCGAAGCTGTTTCCCGTACCATCGGTGAAACACAACCCCTACCGCACTTGCATAAGTATCCAATACTTAAATATATGAGAACTATGCCCGTTATGCCCTCACAACGTGCACAAGTGCAATACTAGTCTTTTACGCATTACCGATGTCCAATCTCGATAATACTCTGACTAGGGATATTTAATGATTAATCCTTTGTGGACTGATACTGTCTCATATCATTCTCAATCCAGGACTAATCATAGGGACCTCCTATCATTTATATATCTAAGGTGATCTAATCACAAATGATAAGATAGCAATCTCCTTTGTCACATAGTTAATTTGTACAACAACACCATGATCTGTACAAATAGTGACGCTATGGGTCATAATTGTCCAACAAGGATGTCCCTTGTAGGTGACTAGTAAACTACAGAGTAAAATCGGGAAATGCCGTTTGGAATGGAGCATCAGGCACGAAAGATTCTTCAAATAAGTGTAAACTTATGTCGGGATGAACCCGGAAAACCTGTGAAAACGTTGGTGCTGATCAATTACTTACTGAGACGTTGGCTGCCACGGAGGACATCAATAGTTTCCTGTATGCATTGTCATTCATCATTATACGACGGACACTTTATCAGGGAGATAAAACTGCAACCAAAGTCCTACAAACAGGTTTATTTTAGCTCACTTTGTTTAAAGATACTTACTTATTTGCTCTTCAATGTGACAGGTGCCAGAGAACGGGAAATATTTCGAGGAGAAATGAGGGACCGCTTCAAAGTATTCTCAAAGTAGAGATATTTGATGTATAGGGGATTGATTTTATAGGACCCTTTGTTCCGTCCTTCGGAAACTTGTACATTCTGGTTGTAGTAGACTATGTCTCCAAATGGGTTGAAGCATCAGCACTTGTAGGACACAGAAATCAGTGACACTATTCTAGGCTCGCGACCTAGTTAGGAGTACGGAATAGCCCACGGGGGAACTAAACCAGAGAAATAACATGGAGTCGCCACCCAGTGTGAACTGGGAAAATGATTTAAGGACGCACTCACCCCTCGCAAGGGAAGACCTCAAACATTGGGTTCGGAATGGTCCCTTACTTAAGCCACTTAAATGAAAGGATTTGTGCAATAATCTAACCGAGTATCGCAACACATTCTCAGAGTGCCCTATGTCTAAGTTTACATACATGAAAATAAAACCTATATCTAAGTTTGCATGCATAAAAGTAAGTCATCATAACGGTAAACACACAATAGCACACAATAATCTCATGAACATATTTGAATTATCAAACGCGAAAAGAAATAACTAATCATGCTCGGAAAAAACCAACTAAATCATGCATAAAAGGAAATAACATACTAAATGACTACATCATGCTTAGACATAAGATTGGATGAAATGAAATATGTGTGTCTCTCAAGTGGTACGTGGAGTTGTTTTCCAAGTACAAACCGCACTACCGTCCATTCAGATTCGGCTACGAAATTTACATATGAGTTTCCATCCGATATACCACAAGAGATAACACAATTTTCATTCATCCCATGGCCATATCATACATTAACCAACAATACTCATGCGAAGAAATATTAACAAATAATAGAAAATAAGAGAAGATAAATAGAAAAGGGTGCCCTCAGGTCTAACTTCTTAAGTCGTCTCTTGGAAGTGTGTTACACAGTTTTCGGAAGGGTTGGTGCTCCGCAACTTTTCCGATTTACTGGTTTTCTGATTTCCTTCATTGCCTCGCTGTTTTGGACTGTTGTTTGCTCATTGTTTCTGCGGTATTTGGGCTGTGTTTCAGGGCAGAATTTTCAGTAAAAATGATGCAGTTTCGGTGGACAGTTTTTAGGTGTTTTCAGGAAGTTTACTGGGCAGAATTTTTGGTGCTTTCCGGCAGTTTTAGGGACTATTTCAGGGACTATTTTGGGGATGATTTGGTCTCGGTTAAAGGCTTAATTTTTTTGTTTGTTTAATCGGTGAAGGGCTTATTATTTATGGTTTGTTTAATCGGTGGAGGGTTGTTAGTTTGGTTGATGTTTACGTGAAAGAAGTATGGATCTTGGCTTGTTGTGGTTTACGGTGAAGGAGGCTGCTTTGGTCGATGTTCTTTGTTGTTTTGTGGCAGTGAGAAGAGGACGTGGGTGAGGGCTGCTTAGGGTTTGATTCGGCTGATTGAGTGAAGTTTGGTTATGGGGGCGTGAAGTTCATTGTGTGTGTTGATGCGTGGAGAGGTGTTTGGTCATTTGGTGAGGGTTGTTTTGTACGTTGAGGGCTCACGTGGAGGGCAGGCTCGCTGGTAGTTTTGTTGCTTATTTGTTCGGTGTGGGACGTGAGGGAAGGCTTTGGTTGTGTGACTTGAAGAGGGTCAGTGGTTTGCTTAGTCGGTGAGATGAAGGGGCTATTACAATGAGGGCTGTAGCGTGAAGGTTTGTGACGTGAATGGGCAGTGTGTGGGCTGTTATTTTGTGTTGAATGAAGGGCTTATGTAAGGGTTTTTTTGCGGCAATGCAATGGAGTTTTGGAGTGTTTTTTGGTTATGGCAATGGGGGATTCTTGGAGACTATAAGCGTGAATCAACTAGGGTGTGAAGGGTTGGTTTAGGCTTCTTTTTATAGGCAAGGATTGGGGTTTACCTTATGTGAATATGGAAAGGATATTGTGTAATTATGGGGGATATTTGATTTTGTGTGTCATAAGGAAATGATCTCCTTATCTAGGAAGGTAAATGGATTTGATTTGATTTGATTTGATTTTCTTTTAATTAGGAATATGATTTAATTTAATTTGATTTGAATCTTTTAATTTGGGAAGGTGATATGGCTTGATTTCAACATGTGTTTAATGTGTGAATTTGTTATTTTAGGAAGCTTTGGGCGTGGGGTTTGGTCTATTTGGGCGTGAGTTTGGTTTGTTTTGGTGTGTGACTTGCGGGGGTTTTGGGCTAAGGATAAGTTTAAAACAGAGGCTTAACTAGTAAACCCGAAGCTAAGCAAACAAAATAAATCCAACAAGGTGTCAATTTCTTACTCTTTCATTCCGACGTCCATTTCTTAAAGAGTGTCTCCATGTGAGACTCATCATCGAGACTTATATGCAAAAATGCAGTGCCTACAGAACTATCATCAAATGATTCAAAATTGGTGATAAAATTCCAGAAAAAGAATATTTTCACTCGCTTCGGGACACCTTGGGAAATTATCAGTGATGGTGGCACACACTTCTGCAACAAATACTTTGAAGCACTCCTATCTAAATATGGAGTTACTCATAAAGTTACCACTGCTTACCATCCACAGTCAAATGGACAGGTTGAAGTTTCAAACAGGGATATCAAAAAAATCTTGGAGAGAACCGTTGGATCAACAAGGAGCGACTAGTCTACAAAACTGGATGACACATTATGGGCCTACCGGATAGCTTACAAGACACCCATTGGTATGTCCCTATATCGAATGGTGTTTTGGAATGTGTAGGCACTGCATTTTTGCATAAAGCCCAATGATAAGCCTGGTATTGAGGCACTACCTGATAAGTCGCGGGAGTCGCGGGAAATAAATACCGGAAGGGAAAACTCTAAAAAATTAATACCCCGTCAGATTTAAACTCACTAGTTAGCCTCAGGTTCGCTTAGTCAATTTTTGTTTTAAACATTAGCCTCGGCCCAAAACCCCCACAACCCATGAAAGCCCATTTATCCATGTCATACACACCCACACCACACAAAGCCATACAACCCATCCAAAGCCCATGTAACCCATGCAACTCCTAAGGCCCACACGCCCAAGCCCTATCCAAAACTACAAAATCTCATGCAAAACATGTGCCAAATCCATCCAAATCCCCTTCCAAATTAACCAAGATTGAATCCCTCAAATTTGGAAGGAAAATCTTGAAAAAAAGAGGGAGAAGAGCAGCCACACAAGAAAAAAACCCTAGAAAAACACAAACTAAATAAACCCTTGCATGCAACTATAAAAGGATAACCTAGACAAACCCTAGAGCTCTCTCATTTTTTGATACCTACGGTTCCCCTCTCTCTATCACCTCTCTCTCACTTTGGATTCTTCTCTCTTCTCGGCAACAACCAACACAAAAAAAGAAAACCCTAGAGCTCTCCCATTTTCTCTCAAGAACTCAGTAGCCCTCACCGAACACACCATGAACCAGTAAACAAAAGCCATCCAAACCGTAAAGAACAAAGCACAAACAACCGACACAGCCATACACAACCTAGACATCTTCACGACATCACTCTCTTCTCTCAACTCTTTCACGGCTACATATCACACATCCCACGAACCATGCACCAAGCACAAACCAATAAAAGACCCCAAGCCGAAACATCGGCAACCCTCATCGACTATAACAAACTCCATCGAACAGTAAACTGCCCACTAAACAACAAAATCAATCAGCCACTAACCGACTCATACACAATCACCAAACCTCACAATCTTCACACTCAGGACCAACTACCATCCACCAAGCTTCACGACATACACGTGAAGCAAAGCCACCTGCGAACCAACAAAACATAAATTGATCGACATAAATCCTTAAGCCATAAACCGAATAACAGCAAATCAAAACACACTCGCACAGTAGCGTGACCAGTGAGCACACACCAGCCCCTAATCCAAGAGTAAACCAGCCCCATAAATCACCAAAAATACACCCCAAAATAATCCCTCAAACCACCAGTAAATCGTGAGTCTGACCACCGAAAACACCCTATGAAAATCAGCCCCTGAACCACCAAAAATAGTAGCCTAAAACCCCAAAACCAGTAAAAAAAACCTGAAAAAAGCAGCAAAAAAAAAGAAAACAGTAACCTAAAACAGTGAAACAGTGAACAAAAGTGTTGAACCAACGAACCAGAAAAATAGCAAAGCATTAACCCTTCCGGCGACGTCTCAACGCACTCCTGATGAGCGACTTAAAAGGTAAGTCCTGAGGGCCCTCCCTTTTAATATTTATTTTGTTATCACGGACACAGCATGTTTGGTTGGGTGAGAAATACGTCAAACCGGACATGCCAGATCCTACACTAAAATCGGCCATGTCTCTTGGTCGCATCTCCTTTCTTTTATTTCGCTATTTATTTTTCTTTTGATGTTCCGTTATTTATTTTCGTTTGTTATTTATTTATTCATCGTTACTTGTTATTGCGCATTTACTTCGTTGTTTATTGTTGTTATTTATCTTTTCTATTTATTTACTCACATTTATCATTATTTTATCATCTCGCTTTTTACTTTTGTTCATGTTCAGCAATATTATTTCATATCCACTTTCGTGACTACTTACATTGGATTAAAGGTCACCCCTTGTGGTATATCGGATGGAAACCCAAACATAAATTATGTTGCAGAATCCGAATCGACGGTAGCGTGGTCTGTACTTGGGATACAACTCCACGTACCACTTGGGAAATGCCTGAGGGTACCTTTTACCATATCTATTTTATATTTCTGGATGATGCATGCTTGGTTAGACGTGAAATACGTCCAACCGGGCATGCGAGATCCTACACTAAAAATGGCCAAGTCATTTGGTCGCATTTCTTTTCCTTTTCATTATATTATTTATGTGTTATAATTATTTTGTTGTTCCAGACACAACATGCTTGGCTAGGCATGAAACACATCCAGCCGGGCATGTGAGGTCCCACACTACAATCGGCCAAGTCTCTTGGCCGCATCTCATTACTTTTATTTCGTCATTTATTTTTCTTTTAATGTTCCATTATTTATTTTCATTTGTCATTTATTTATTTATCGTTATTCGTTATCGCGCATTTACTTCAAGTTATTCATTTTTTATTTAGTTATACGTCTTTTGTTGCCATTTTGACTTGTCGCTTTGCATTCATTCCATTATTTATCTTTATTTATTCTTCCACATTCAGTTTCGCCATTTGTCTTTTTATGTATTCATCTCACTTTATTATTCCGCTCTCATTCATGCTCAAGTCTTGTTGCGTCACTTCACGTTTACTTTCATGTTTGCATTGTGTCAATGATTGAGTGTTGCCTCTTGTGGTATATCGGATGGAAACCCAGACATAAATTCCGTAACCGAATCTAAATTGACAATAGTGCGGTCTGTACTTGGGATACAACTCCAAGTACTGCTCGGGAAACATTCACGCATGTGTTTATGTTATTATAGATGCCATTTTTGTAATCACGTTCGAATACATTTCCGAACGCTACTCGAACGCATGCATTCCACCTCATTCCGTTCGAATGCGTTCTCGAACGCTACACTAACGCACACACACTGGACAAATTCTTTCTTTACATCTTATGCATTTTTGTCTCTTTAGTTATTTATTTTGCATTTTTCTCACTTAATTATCTTCCTTCATTATTAATGTTCTTACTATTCTTATGATTTACATTATCGTACGTCCTTATTTAATATGCTTTCGGAACTATGCATTGGCTTTCGTTTATATTTATGTTTATGGGTGTGCTAACTGGTATGTTATTTGAATTACATTGCATGTGCTGCATAAGACTTGGTTATATCACTGTGTAAACCCGTTCATTACAACTGGCATAAGTAAGTGACCATTTCGAACCCAACGGTTTGAGGTCTTCCCTTGCGAGGTGTGAGTACGACCTTAAATCATTTCCCAATTCACACTGGGTGGCGACTCATTTATTCTCTAGTTTAGTCCCTCACGGGCTACTTCGTACTCTCTACGGGCCGTGAGCCCGAACAGCATCGCATCGCTCCTTATAGTTTGGCGACTACACTGGGGATAGAGAGTCGGCCCCGAAATAATGCCTAGTAATGTCTATGGTTTTTGCTTTAGTTACCCAAGTCTCATATATTTTGCATACCCTTTTTTACCCCGATGGCGTCATGTATCGTGAAGTCGCTTTCACTCAAGGCGGCGGATTGTTATGTGATGATCATCGCTCATTGGCACGTACCTTAGGGTATAAAAAAAGGTGCGCTCATTTGGTCGCTCAAACCCTTGAGTGGGGAGACCTAGTTGTGGGCAACCCTTCACCGATGGGAGCCTTTATCCATGCCCCTGTAAGCCCACATATGAACTATAATCGTGTATCCTATAGAAGCTACCCATTTATGCTTGTGTTTGGGACCATCATCATTTGGATCCATTTGGACTTCTCGTCGTAAGATACGAACTTGTATGGCCACTTAAACTAGGATGAGTTTATATATTATGATGATTGGGCCGAAAATTTTCAAAATGACGATGAGCAGCTTTGTGTTTGGGCCCCTTATCATTTGAAGTTGTTTAGCCACCTTATCACAAAAGTGTAAACCTATTGGGCCTTTTCAACTGGGACAAGTTTGCACCTCGCGATAATCTGATTAAACGCTTTAAAATGATAATGGGCCAACTTGTATGAAAATCTTGATGGACTTAGAAGGTCCAAACATGATCCGAATATGCCAAACGCATGAGTCTGATATCCGCACTGGCTTTCATCCAGGAAGGGTACGCCTTGTTATGGCATATTTGTATACTTTTGGATATCTCCAAGTCCACCCCCATAACCGTGATTACCAAGGGCCCAATTCATCATTTTTAGATAATGGCACGATCCCCATAATAGGCTTAGTCAATTTTATAAATGGGCGGTCTTTGTCTTTTACCGATGGAAAGGGACTAAGGTAGCCAAGGTTCACCCCTATAGCGTAGGAGAGAACGATTTTGTGTACCCCACATCGGTACATAAAATAAGCCATACCTAGGACAAAAAATTTACTCCCCACGAGTGTGGGAGAAATAAGGTGGGAAGGATATATTCTGTTTTGATGATCACATGCATCTTATACATCTCATGCATCGTACGCATACACGTATCATGCTAACTCATAGTTTTAAAAGCCATCATAGATATCCGTTGGGTAGAGAAGAATGAAAACTTGTTAAAAAATAGTTAGGAAACATGAGTGAGTCAGATAATGAGGGTTCCCGCATGGATCAGTTGGAGACCAACATCACCAAGATTACTGAGCGGTTGCAAGCTTTGACCACCACCGTGGGCGGTTTGACAGTGCCCCGCGTAGGGGGAACAGAAAACAATGAGAATGTCAGGCGTGAGGAGTCCCCGAATAGGATGAGTGATGAGATCCTTATTTTTAATGATGACATGACAGAGTATGCCGCGGGAAGGGTAGCCAAGTCTCAGGCAAAACTACAGAAACTGAGAGAACAAGTAGAGTCAGTTACCCACAAGCTGAAGGGTAAACACGAAGATCTGTTAGAATAGCAGGTGATGACTTTCGAGGAGTAGCTGCCTTCCTAGTTCAAGATGTCTGACATAGCCAAATTCAATATAAATAGAGATCCGAGAGTCCATCTGCGATAGTATGTTTTCGTGATGAGTTCAGTGGGTCTGTCGAAGCGTCAGGTTTAGAAGATGTTCGGGATGTCACTTGAGGGGGCGCTCATGGTATGGTATCACGGCCTAGAGAGAAAGGTCAAGGATGATTGAAGGGCATTAGCAAAGGCCTTTCTAAATTAGTATGTCACGAATTTGGAGATCGACTTGTCGCTCCGCGACCTGGAGAATACCAAACAGAAGCCAGAGGAAAGCTTTAAGGATTATGTAGATCGCTGGAGAAGCCAGCTTTTGAAGATGCAAACTCGGCCCTCGGAGAAGGACCAAATCAAGATGATCATTAAGGGCACCAATCCCTCCATTTATAACAAGCTGAGGAGGATGACCTCCATGATTAGCGACTTTCGACAACTTAAAGAAACTATCATGGATATCGAGTAGGAGGAAGCCGAGAATCAGAAGTTTTACAGCCATAAAAGAATGACCATTGGGGGGCCTTCAGGGACCATACCCGCTACTGTTGAGGTCACTGTCGTCAGAAACAGGCGATTCTCCAATCTGGGTAGACCTTTGTCAAAGGTGTTTGAAAAGCTGAAGATGCAAAGACTCTTAAAACCTTTAGAACCTATACCATTTCCAAACCCCGTGCCACCTCACCTCAACCTAAACATATACTGTCACTTCCACTAGGAAAAAGGCCACGAAACTAACAACTGCCCCCGCCTCAGGCATGAGATCCAAAACCTCATTGATGCCCATAAGATACCCGACCTAGAAAGAGAACAACCCGACACACACAGAAACTGACAACTGCGCCCACCTCCGGAATAAAGCCCACACTCAACATAGTTCGGGAATAAAGCCCAGGGAATAAAACCCACTCTCAACACAGTTTGGGAATAAAACCCAGAGAATAAAGCCCACACTAACACGGTTCCGGAATAAAGCCCACTCTTAGCACAGTTTAGGAATAAAGCCCACACACAAGTAATGGTTTGGGAATGAACCACCCATCTCTCAAGTAACGTTCGGGAATGAACCAGGGGTCTAAGAACCTCACCACTAGATCAACTCAGTTCGAAGCATCTCAAAACAATAGGTAAGTCTGGAAACATCTGACGAACCAAGTAAGTAAAAATGCATGCATGACTTTGATAGGATTGTCACTATCGCACACTGCACAAGTCCCATCAAATTGGCGGCGACTGTAGGCACTGCATTTTTGCATAAAGCCCAATGATGAGCCTCGTATGGAGGCACTACCTGATAAGTCGCGGGAGTCGCAGGAAATGAATACCGGAAGGGAAAACTCTAAAAAAATAATACCCTGTCAGATTTAAACTCACTAGTTAGCCTCAGGTTCGCTTAGTCAATATCTGTTTTAAACATTAGCCTCGGCCCAAAACCCCCACAACCCATGAAAGCCCATTTATCCATGTCATACACACCCACACCACCCAAAGCCATACAACCCATCCAAAGCCCATGCAACCCATGCAACTCCTAAGGCCCACACGCCCAAGCCCTATCCAAAACTACAAAATCTCATGCAAAACATGTGCCAAATCCATCCAAATCCCCTTCCAAATTAACCAAGATTGAATCCCTCAAATTTGGAAGGAAAATCTTGACCAAAAGAGGGAAAGGGGCAGCCACACAAGAAAAAAGCCCTAGAAAAACACAAACAAAAGAAACCCTAGCATGCAACTATAAATGGATAACCTAGACAAACCCTAGAGCTCTCTCACTTTTTGATACCTATGGTTCCCCTCTCTCTCTCGCCTCTCTCTCACTTTGGATTTTTCTCTCGTCTCGGCAACAACAAACACAAAAAAAGAAAACCCTAGAGCTCTCCCATTTTCTCTCAAGAACTCAGCAGCCCTCACCGAACACACCATGAACTAGTAAACAAAAACCATCCAAACCGTAAAGAACAAAGCACAAACAATCGACACAGCCATACACAAACCTAGACATCTTCACGACAACACTCTCTTATCTCAACTCTTTCACGGCTACACCCCACACATCCCACAAACTAAGCGCCAAGCACAAACCAACAAAAGACCCCAAGTCAAAACATCACCAAACCTCATCGACCATAACAAACTCCACCGACCAGCAAACTGCCCACTAAACAACAAAATCAACCAGACACTAAACGACTCACACACAATCACTAAGCCTCACAATCTTCACACTCACGGCCAACTACAACCCACCAAGCTTCACGACATACACTTGAAGCAAAGCCACCCGTAAACCAACAAAACACAAACTGACCGACACAAACCCTTAAGCCACAAACCGAATAAAAACAAGTCAAAACACAGTCGCACAGTAGCGTGAACAGTGAATTCAAACCAGCCCCTAAACTGAGAGTAAACCAACCCCCTAAATTGTTAGGGATATGCCCTATACCTATTGGGAAGCGGCCGCGAGTGTGCAGCGGAAAATAAAAATTATTATGCCGCTTTCCCTTTGCCCAAGACCCATTTGTTTTATTATTCTACAAGCCTAGGCATGTTACTATATATTCTAAGCATAAAAGTCATAAAACATGCAAAGAAAATAAACCTAAACATGCTAACTATCATAAAAACTCTAATTAAAATAAATGAAGAAAAAGACCTACTTGAACCGTAGACTCGTCCAGTCTTCCCTCTAATCTACAAGCTTTTCTTGAAATCAGGAAGCTCATCCACGTTCCAAAGAGCCACCCAAGTGTGTGGCCTCCAAAGATGCACACACCAAAGCATAAATTCAACGGCAAGACTACGCCTTGAGTGCACGGGTATTTTGCCATTGGTGCTAGCCTAGGCAAATACCTCAAAACTTTTAACTCGAGGTTCCTCTAGTCTATTAGACTTAAGGATCCTCAAAATCAGTGGCTTACTCTTAAACTTTAGAGTTGCTCACTTATATAAACCCAAGATATGAAAGGTTTTGGTGTGAAAAATTTGTGAAGAATTCTTTGGGTTTATATAGTGCTCCAAAGACAACAAAATTAATTAAGAATCTGATGTGGGATAAAAACAAATTTAATCTTAGCCATTGGATCTTAATTTAGTGGTTTAATGAGATTATAAAACCCTAAAAAGAGTTTGGGCCGAATTCGAATTGAAAACAAATAAATTTTTTTTACTATTCATGTTACTATTCTTGTGAATTGTAAATTTTTTTTATTCCAATTCCCAAAGTGCCCCTATCGTCATTCACCAATCCCTAAGCCACTATGGAACCTCATAAATGATTTTTTCAATAATTAAACACATTGAACCATTTATTAACAATTCATACAACAATCATATATGCTGTTATATTTGTATTGTGCACTGTTAACCATTGATTTCGACTTTGTTATGTGTGACCTTTTGGGTTCGCCTCAAGTTGGACATGAAATGAATCGTGATAATTTAATCCAACCTAAATTATCCTCCGATCAGATGGTCGTTCGATTTCAATGACCAAGGTTGACATCTAGCAACATGCCAAAGCCCCAAAATGAGAAGGAAAGATATATATACCCATTCTATATGTGATTTACATATGATACGGTCCATCGTCTAACTGTATCCCCACCTATTGACCTAGGGTACGGAAAGTGTCTACCCATATGGTCAAATATATGATGTTGATAGTGTCATGAATCGTGCTAACCCAAGAATCTCACATGATTTTTCCGCTATGGCCACAGTTTCAAGCACTAATCACACATATCAACCCGCGAACTGGAATACTACTTTTATAAGAAAATATTATCCGAGAGAGTGGCGATTCTCTGTTGTATTTTTACAAACTTCATGTGTTTCAACAAATGACCCAATCATACCCTTATAAATGGATCTTTTGAACCGGGGAAGGAGAATGTCAAAGTTATTTGATCCACACATAAGATTGTAAAGATACAACAGAGAATTGCCACTCTCTCGAAGGGTAGTTTAAGCATCTTTTTATAGGCAAGGGTTGGGGTTTACCTTATGTGAATTGGGAAAGAATACTGTGTAATTATGGAGGGATATTTTAATTAGTGTGGTATAAGGAAAAATCTATCTAATTAGGGATGTGATTTGGTTTGATTTGATTTGATCTCTTTTAATTAGGAATATGATTTAATTTGATTTGATTTGATTTCTTTAATTTGGGAATGTGATTTGTCTTGATTTTAGCATGTGTTTAATGTGATTTTGTTATTTTGGAAGGAGATGGGCGTGGCTTAAGGTAATTTGGGCGTGTGGTTGGTTTGTTTTGGTGGGCTTGGTGTGTGGTTTGGTGATGTATGGGCTTGGTGTGTGACTTACGGGGGTTTTGGGCTAAGGATAAGTTTAAAATAGAGGCCTAACAAGCGAACCCGAAGCTAAGCAAACGAATTAAATCCAACAAGGTGTCAATTTCTGTCTCTTCCCTTCCGACATTCGTATCCCGCGACTTCCACAACTTAAAGGGTAGTGCCTCCATGTGAGACTCATCATCGGGGCTTATATGCAAAAATGCAGTGCCTACAATCAACCCCAATATGATTGATTTCTTGTGGGCAAAGATCCCATTATCATCATTTCATAACTCCAACAAGGGCCGGTCATTATAAAATAAGATAATTAGGTAGGTTCCCAACTAATTTATGATATAAATCACTATTCATTGATCATTGGGTTGGACAATCAAACATGTTATAACTTATACTAGTCCTTGTGGACACCCAATCTTTGCCACTAAGTTATAAGACCACGCCTAAAGGTCGCTGCGTCTTATGACTCAGAAACCATTGTCAATAGTACGATTTAGGGACAAATTGGTATTGGTCAGTCTGTTAAAGCCTAGTCCTGCCAATACGATTTCAGCCCTTTGGGTCTATACTTTACAATGGGAGGGAAATTTTAGACTTAAATTATTATTGAGGATTTTAGCAAGTTTAAGTGAATAAATGTCAAATGGATTCCTTCATTGAAAATTCCCCAGAGGGAGGGTGGAGCGAACTCTCTTAAATACCCTTACCTCTTAGGCTCTTATTGCCTTGGTGACAGGAATAAACAATAGATCCTCTAAATTAGTCCAACACTTTAAATATGCTTTAAGGTAAGCTTTGAGTAAATGATTATCTAGATGTCTTAACGGCTTTTCCTTTTGGCTATAAAAAGGTAGTGAGTGAAGGAAGACACCAAATCATTATCTAACTCTAGTAATACCTATGGTTAAATTAACTTTAGTTTGGAAACTTTTATTAACCCCTTGGTCCCAACCCACTTGTATCTTTTATAATGTCTGTTGACGGCGGATTTTGGTCTCAGGATAATATGGGAATATCACCTCTGAGGTAATCCTCCTTCAATAGTGAATTTGTTTGGTTATGGGGGACCAAAAACAAATTTAGCGAGAGACAGATGAACACACCAATCGACAAAGGGATTTAACGTGGTTCGGTGCATTTTGGATCCGACCTACGTCCACGGACAAGAACATGATGGTACTTTTTATTACTCCAATACGTTTCTCAGATCTTTTGTGTTTACAAGTCAGAGCTTGATGATTCTGATCACTAATTTTTTGATGCCTTTTACACTTACTCTGCCCTCCTATTTATAATAGTAAAGAAATCAGACTCCTATTTGCATAAGAAATCATAGTTGAATTTAGCCTTCTCTCCTTGCAAGGATTCTTAGTCTGATATTCCCTTCTCTTTTCTTATTCCTTTTCGGATTCTGACTTCATTTCCTTGTGAGAGTAGGATAATTCGTTTTATCTTATCCGCAAGAATAAGGTGTCGTCATCTTGAACATGTCTCGCCATCTGGTCGGTCTTCATGAGGTCGGTCATGGCAATCTTTTATGCTGAGAGTGTTTCTGCCGACTTTATAGTGCTCGGTCATCCGAACCAAAGTGGTCGGTCTATACAGTTGTGTCGGGTCGGCTTTGATTGATCTCAACCAGTCAGGGAATTACCCTTATGTCCTCGTCGTGCTGCCTTATTAATATCATAGTGCCTGAAAACACCATCAACATCTGTCTCCTAGTTCTCGGTTCCAACAAGTGTGTAAGTTGGTGCCGGGAACTATATACAAATGGTGTTTCTGATTTGCTCTGTTGGAGGTCGGTCCGGTGTTTTGTCGCCTCTTTTCAAATGCTTTGCCTCGAGACACGCAACAGTCACGTCCGTTTAAATGCCTATCAAATCATCTTTAGGGTTTCTTCTAAGTTTCACACTTGTCAAACATCCGCCGGGTTCCCGCCAAAAAGGGAACGAATTGACCGTGTAGAGGCGTCTTCACAGTGGGCTGATCTCAGCCGTCTGTTTAAACTTGGGAGACCTCTTTTGCAGTCGACACCTGGCGTTCATCCGGGTTCTTCCCTTAGATCCAATGGTCACGAGCGTCCTTGTCATTACTATAAGAAGGCGAGGCTTTCACTGTTCCATCTTTTTTGGCAATTTCTCCTTGCTTTCCTGAAAACGTCTCCGTGAATCGCTCAACTCAGTGTTGCCGGATTTCAACCGCGGTTTTTTCTTTTTCTTTTGCTGTGGACATAAGGAACGGGCAAAACCGTACTGTACAACCTCTCGGCTTTCCGAGAAGAACAAGTAAGTTCTCTGAATGACCTATACTTTTTTTTGTGAATCTCTGCTGTGTTTTTTGTGTGTTGCTTAGGGAACGACTTTGGATTTGGCTTTAGGGTATTTTTAGAACCCATTTGTTTCAGAAAACCTGAGTAGTTTCTTAGTTATAGACTGACTTCCCCTTCCTTTTTTGTTTTTCTGGGTGTCAGGGATGTCTGACAGCAGTTCCTCCCCTGAAAAGCCTGCTAAAACATCAACTCCCCCTGCTGAGGAGCTCTCCTCGGGCTCGGGGGCACCTAGTGTAGAAGACCTTGACACTACCCCTACTCATTCTGAGATCGAACAAGATTCCTATCATCAGAGGGTTCCTCGGAAGGACCCAGAGGCCGGTGAACTCGGCTCGTCGGCTCTGGATATGAACCGTCCCTCCAAAATAACTGAGGACGACCTCGCCCTTCTTCGACTGCGATATAACATTCCTATAGATATTGCCCTTGAAGTTCCTGGGTTGATGGATCGCGCCAGTCAACCTGATGAGGCTCAGTGGCGCTTCTTCCTGCTTTTTTCGAGTGTGGGCTGCGGCTGCCGGTTCAGCCTTACTTTGCTTGGATGCTGGCCGAGATGGAGATTGATCCTTGTCAATTGAGACTGAACAGTTGGTGGATTTTGGCCGGGTTGTATGTAGCTTGGCATCGAGCAGGACTCGGCGAGCCTTCTCTCGAAGAGGTGAAGAGGTTATATCGGTTGAAGGCCAATCCTAGGTCGTACCACAGATGGTATTACCTTTCAGCTTATGACAGCTCGTCAAATGTCGTCAAGAAACTCCCTGACTCCAATAAGAATTTTAAAGACTTCTGGTTCTGGGCCACTGGGGATTGGGGACGGTCCCTAAGGTCGGATGAATGGGAGTTCTTGGTACCGGATATCTTCAGGGCGGGAGGTTAGGAGATCAACTTTTAGCTTTCCTTAGTTTTTTTTTTGTTTGGGTTCTTACCCCTTCTTTTCTGTTCCCCCTACCTGTTGGAGGGATGCTCCTAAGGTTTCCCATCGGGTCCGGCAACGGGTAGTCTGGGCTCGTCGGTATGCTGCCCACTGGAGGGAGTTGGTTAATGATGCGGCATTTGTTGAGTCGGGCCTTACCCGGGCTGTCCCTTCGGAGGTCGCAGGTCAGATAGGTAGCTGTCTGCTGGCTGTTTAGTTTGACTTCCCTGTTGGTTTATCGTGTGTTTGATGTCTTTGTTATATGCTCGGGTCCTGATTTCTTTTTCCCCTTTTTTTGTAGGTATGTCAAAGAGGCCTAAGTTTCTTGAGAAATTGGCCGGTACTATGAAGAAGGCCGGTCATGTGGAAGTGGGAACTTCCTGGGCACAGCCTGAATCTGGTGAGGCTGGGAGGGTGTCTCAGGGGAGAAGTTCAGCTCTTGCTCGGGTTCTATCTTCTCCTGGCGTGCAGTCATCGGGGTCTGCTCGTCTCATTAGTCCGCCGAAGCCTTTGAGGAAAAGGAGGCGTCAATTTGGGGCCGAGGAGGCTGAGTTGGAGGGGGAGGAGCCTATGCAGGGCAAGAAGAAAGATGCTCGTCGGGGGAAAAAATCATCCGAGGGCTCCACTAAGAAGCGAAAAGGTTCCGTGATCCTCGGGGTGGATGACTTGGGGGAAGGCATCCGGGAGGCTACTTCCCATTTACTGTCGGCTTTCAATGAATTGGCCGAGGTGATACCCCCGGGGGAGGTTTCGAGATATGAGGATATCTCTCCGGAAGGTGTGGTGACCGAGATGAGCTCTCAAATGGCAAGGTAGTTTTTTTTTTATTTTTTTTTTCTGATCTCGGTTCTCGGTCTTCTTAATCTCATATCTTGACCTTCTTTGTTTTTGTGCAGGCTATCTACCTCATGGCGAAGAATAAGGACCTCCTTCTTAGTCTATTGTCCGAGGGTGGTCAGGCTCAGAGACTTCAGAATCGCCTTATAGAAGTGGAGGCTAAACTGGCTTATCGGGAGGAGGTGATAAAGAACCTTGAGTCGACTGCTATTGAGAATTTCAAAACAAACAAAGCTCTCAAGGCTGCCGCCGGGTTGGAGCGAAAACTTGCCGACACTGCCCGGGAGGATTTGAAGGCTGCCCAATCTGAGATTGGCGTTTTGAAGGCGACGGTGGCCAGTGTTGAAACCGAGGCCAATGATGAGAAAATGGCACGGGCTCGGGATGATCTTGAGAGGAAAGAGGCCGAGCTTGAGGAGAGAGAGGCCGATCTTGAGACCGAGAAGGAGGCCATCCGCCTTGAGGGGGTTGGTGACTGTGCTGAATTGATACCGATGGTGCTGCCAAGTCTGAATATGGACCCTATTTATGCGGCCATCAGCTTTTGTAAGGGGGATATTTCTGAGGAGGAGTTCCGGAAGTGGCTCCCTCCTACGACCGAGGAGGTGATGGATCCCGACCCGATTTCAGTCGTTCCGTCTTCCGGGGCTTCCCAAGAAGGACGACCTGATGTTTCTGCCTCCGGCGAGGATTGCCTTGAGATCCCTCCTCCTATCCCTGAAGCAGCGGTCTCTCATGCTGTCGAAGTTGAAGCCGCAATTCCTCCTCCCGAGGTCGAGCCGATCCTCCCGAGGTCTTAGCTGGTTGAGGAAGAAATTCCTGCCCCTTTGCGGGCTGAATGAGAAAGGGTAACTCGACCGGGGCCCTGTGTACACTTAAACTTTTTTGTAATAACACTTCAAACTTGTATTTTGACATATATGTATATATATTGTGTCCTTATCTTTTTCTATTTTTCTCTATGCTTCCTGTTATCCAAACACTTTGAGACCCTTCGAGGTTTAATCATGAGCCGGAGGGGCATAACCCGACCCCGAGCTGAGTGAGACACTTGGCTCTGGGGGAATGTTACCTCCCCAGTCCAAAGAATCCAACTCGGTGGGACGTAACCCGACCCCGAGCTGAGTGAGACACTTGGATCTGGGGGAATGTTACCTCCCCAGTCCAAAGAAAATGACTCGGTGGGACGTAACCCGACCCCGAGCTGAGTGAAAGACTTGGGTTCTGGGGAATGTTACTTCCTCAGACCAAAGGAGCTGTCTTGGTGGGACGTAACCCGACCCCGAGCTGATTAACAAGTGGCCTCGGCGGAACGAATCCAGCCCCGAGTACTGGTTTAATCTTTGGGACTTATACAGATGGGAAGTGTATCGACCTTTGAAGCCCTATCAAATCTGACTTGGGCGTCCCTTTGTCAGACCGATGAAAAAAAAAAAAAACAAAACTTTCGAAGATAAAATCAAAAGGCGGGGGTAACTTAGCACCTTTCCCATGAAAATATTTTTTGCAAGCAAAAAAACAACATGGATGCTCAAAACAGCGTCCTGCCCGAGGTCTCCAAAACGAAATTCTGAATCTTTCAATTCAGTGTCCCGGCGAACCAGGATTCGGATCAGTAGATCGTTTGAATGGTAAGGGCACATCCTCTACACGTCGGTTCACTGGGGAGCCTGTGTATTGTATGAGGGCTCCTCCTTACCACGCTGGAGCAGGCACACGCCACAGGGGCATAACGCATCCCCGTGATGTGTCTCTCGCGGATCCGGATGATGAATGGATCAAAGAGTGTCCGGGATACCAAGGCATATTCCTCCTTGGGCCCGGTAACACTGGAGCTAGCAATCATCACGGGGGCATCATTATCCCCCCTGCTATGCTTTCCCACGGATCCATTGCATCGGGTACGGGAGGATTAAAGAGTGCTCGACACATTAAGGGCATGTTCCTCCTCATGTTCGGTAACACTGGAGCAAGCAATCGCCACGGGGGTATCATCCATCCCTGTGCTATGCTTATCATGGATCTTATGCATCGAGTATGCCCCTGAGGACCCGAGCCAAGAGAGATACTTGGTTCTAGGGGAATGTTCCGTCCCCAGGCCAATGAGTATTGACTCGGTGGGACGTAACCCGACCCCGAGCTGAAAACGGCCTCGGTAGAACGAAATCCAGCCCCGAGCCGAATAAACAAACGGCCTCGGCGGAACGAAATCCAGCCCCGAGCCGAATAAACAAACGGCCTCGGCGGAACGAAATCCAGCCCCGAGCCGAATAATGAAGAGGCCTCGGCGGAACGTAATCCAGCCCCGAGCCAAATAAACAAATGGCCTCGGCGGAACGAAATCCAGCCCCGAGCCGAATAAACAAACGGCCTCGGCGGAACGAAATCCAGCCTCAAGCCGAATAATTGAAGAGGCCTCGGCGGAACGTAATCCAGCCCTGAGCCGAATAATGAAGAGGCCTCGGCGGAACGTAATCCAGCCCGAACCGATTGAAACATTAAGGGTATATTCCTCCTTATGTTATGCTTCTCAAAGATCTATGCTTTCTGTTTTTTTTTTTATGGAGTCGAATGATTCTGGTGTGACTCTGTGCATTTTTGTGGTGGTAGCCGTGGTCGGGTAGTTGCGAGTCTTGTGTTCTTTTAGCTTTGGATCGTCGTTGTGAGCATGTCCCCGAGTTTTTTTTTTTTGAATATGGTTTCGTAAAGTTTTATTTGAGAGTGTTTGAAAAAAAAAAAAATTTTATTCATGCTCGGGGACATACTGCCCTTCTTACAACTCTCTGTGGGTCATTTTGAGAGAGGCTTTATGTATCTTGATCCCTGTCCCTTTTGCTGTGAACATATAGGAGGAAGGGAAAGTTTACTGGAAGTATTTCCTCAACATCTCAGCGTTCCATGGCTTTTTTAATCTTGTGTCGTCCAGTCGCTCTAGGATGTACACTCCTGGCTTCACCACTTTTACCACCTTGTAGGGCCCTTCCCATTTGGCGCCCATGGAGCCTTCCTCTGGCTTTCGAGTATTTAGGGTGACCTTTCTTAGCACCAGGTCGCCTGGGATGAAGGTGCGTGTCCGAATCCTTTTATTGTAGAAACGGGCCACCCTTTGTTGGTAGATTGCCGTTTTTATGGCCGACCTCTCTCTTTTTTCTTCGATCAGGTCGAGGTGGTTTCTGATAAGTCCTTCATTCTGTTTACTCTCGTAGTGCTGAACCCTATGGGAGGTTACTCCGATCTCTGCCGGGATGACAGCTTCATATCTGTATGCTAAGGAGAACGGGATTTCTCCCGTGGAGTCCTTATAGGTTGTCCGGTGCGCCCATAGTTACTCTGGTAGTTCCTCGACCCATAGGCCCTTGCTGGATCCAAGCCGAGCTTTTAGGTTGGCCTTGATGGTTTTGTTTGTCGCCTCGACTTGGCCATTTGATTTGGGATGGGCTGGTGTGGCGAACCTTAGGGCGATCTGGAGGTCCTCGCAGAGTTTTCTGAAACCTTTGCTGTCAAACTGCTTCCCGTTGTCTGTGATGATGGCTCGGGGAATCCCGAACCGGCAGACGATATTTTTCCTCAGGAATTCAGTGGCTTTTTTCTCCGTTATGGTGGATAATGGCTCTGCCTCCACCCATTTGGTGAAATAGTCTATGGCCACGATGGCATACTTCGCCTGCCCTTTCCCTTGTGGCATTAGCCCAATGATGTCTAGTCCCCACTGGGCGAAAGGCCAGGGACTGAGTAGCGGGGTCAACTGTTCGGCTGGTTGGTGGTGGAGGTTTGCATTTTTCTGACATCCTTCGCACTTGCGGGCCACTTCTATGCCGTCCTGGTGCATGGTCGGCCAGTAAAAACCTTGTCTTAAGGCTTGTTTGAAAGCAATTGAGTGACCTCGGCGTGGCTTCCACAGATGCCCGTATGTATCTCTCTGAGCACATAATTTGCATCTTCTTCTGCAAGACATCTTAAGAGGGGGACTGAGTAACCCCGTCGGTAAAGTACCACGTCGATTATGGAGAATTTAGTGCTCTTGTATCTTAACTTTCTGGCCTCCGTTTTGTCCTCTGGTGTTTCTCCTATTTCCAAGTATTTTCTGATGGGTTGCATCCATGATGCTTGGCTTTCTTTATCTAGAACTTCTACTTTAGATTCTCCTACGCTCCTTTCCTGGATGTAAATCAAAGGGATTATCCTGGGGTGCTCGGCTTTTGTTGAAGAGGCGAGCCGTGCCAGGGAGTCTGCCTCACCATTGTCCTCTCAGGGAATTTGTTCGAAGCGTACATCCCCCATCTTCCCTGTTAGCTTTCGTACTTCGGTCAGGTAGGCCATCATACTAGGTTCTTTCGCTTGAAATGTTCCCTTCAGTTGCTGAACGGCTAACTTTGAGTCACTCCTTACTACCACATTTTGGATCCCTAGCACCGTGCATAGTCTCAAACCGCCCAGTATTGCTTCATACTCTGCTTCATTGTTGGTCGCTATGAAAGCGAATTTCAGGGCGAGTAGGATTTCTTCTCCTTTTTCGCTTTTTAGGATGATTCCCGCGCCATTGCCTTGTGTGCTGGCCGAACCGTCCACGGACATTTCCCATTTGTCCTCGTCTATAGCCAGGGTCTGGGGGTTGGTACATTCGGCGACAAAATCTGCCAAGGCTTGTCCCTTTACTGCTGCTCTTGGGAGGTAGGCGATGTCATGTTCACTTAGTTCTACCGACCACTTTACTAATCTGCCGGAAACTTCTGGCCGTTGTAGAATTTGTTTTAGGGGGTGACCGGTGTATACCTTGATAGGATGGGCCTGGAAGTAAGGCCGCAATTTCCGAGCTGCCGTAACTAATGAAAGGGCGACTAGCTCGTGTACTGGATACCGGGTTTCAGCGTCTAAGAGGGCTTTGCTGATATAGTAGACAGGCTTCTGGATCTTGTCGGTTTCTTGTATCAGTACTGAACTTACTGCTCGGTCCGAAACAGCCAGATATATGTATAATGTTTCTCCCGGGAGTGGTTTAGCCAGGAGTGGGGGCTGCACTAGATACTGCTTTAACTGCTGGAAAGCTTCTTCGCACTCTGTTGTCCAGTCGATATCCTTTTTTGCTTTTCGGATCACTTTGAAGAAAGGGTGGCATTTGTCAGTTGCTCGTGATATGAACCGGTTGAGCGCAGCCACTCTACCAGTTAGACTCTGTACTTCTTTTACTGTTTTGGGAGACTTTAGGGCCAGTATTGCCTGGATCTTCTGTGGGTTTGCTTCAATTCCTCGGGCACTTACCATGTAGCCTAAAAACTTCCCTGAAGCTACCCCGAAGGTACATTTTTCCGGATTGAGTTTCAGGTTGTGTTTTCTTAGAAGCTCGAAGGTCCTTTTTAGGTCGTCCATGTGGTTTCTTGGTTCTTTTGACATTGTTATCATGTCATCGATATAAACTAGCATTGTAATGCCGATGAGTGGTTTGAAAACCTTATTTACTAACCTTTGAAAGGTTGCTCCTGCGTTTTTTAGCCCGAAGGGCATTACTTTATAGCAGTAAAGCCCCTGATCTGTGATGAAGGTTGTCTTCTCTTCGTCTGCCTGGCACATTTTGACCTGGATGTATCCGGGAAAGCATCCATGAAGCTCAGTAATCCTTGACAGGCTTGGGTGTGTCTACTAGCTGGTCTATGTTCGGCAAAGGAAAGCTGTCCTTTGGGCACGCCTTGTTTAAGTCGGTGAAATCGACATACATTCGCCACTTGCCATTGTTCTTCCTGACCACCAACACCACGTTTGATACCCAATCCGGGTACCTTGCTTCCCTGATGAGACCTGCCTTTAGTAACTTCTCGACCTCGGCTGCTATGCTATACTTTACTCCTCTCTTGATTGAAGTTCCTTCTTTTTTGCCTGACCGGCTTGCGAGATGAGTCTACTGCTAGGCGGTGATTGATGAATCTCGGGTCAATCCCAGGCATGTCATTGTATCCCCAGGCAAAGACGTCCGGGTACCCCTTCAAGCATTCTAGAAGATCTTGTCGTATAGACTTGCTCAAGCCTCCCCCTATCTTTATACTTTTTCCTGGCCCGTAGTGTTCTATTTCCTCTGTCTCTTCAGCTGCAGCGAGTCGGGCATTTTTGTTTGGCCGGGGCCCTGTGCTTCTGCCTTCTTCCACTTCTCCCTGGCTTCTTTGTCGTTTTCTGGTGTCTTTTGTGATGCAGAGAGTTTCTCGTGAGAGAGTTGCGAAGCAGCTGCGAGCTGTTTTCTGGCTTCCGCATACAATTCTGATCCCCTCCCGAGTGGGGAATTTCAGTTTCAGTTGGTAGTAGGACATCGCGGCTTTTGTTTTCATCATGAAGGGTCGCCCGAAGATGGCCTGGTAACTGCTCATGCAGTCTACCACTGTGAAGTCTGTCATGATCGTCCGGGTCCGGGGAAGTGTCTCGACAGTTATTTCCAACTGTATCCTTCCTAGTGGGATGATGGCTGATCCTCCGAAACCATAAAAGGGAGTGTTATCGTTGGTCAGGGTTGCATATTCCACCCCTAGGTCGTCTAGTGCTTCTCTGGAGATTATGTCAACTGCGCTCCCGGGGTCCACTAGGATTCTGTCTACCTCTGTTCCGCTGATTACTGCCTTGATTATCAACGCATCGTCATGAGGGAAACTTAATCCTCGGGTATCCTCGTCCGTGAACATTATTGGTACCGACCGACCTCCCTGTAGCCCTGTGACCTGCTCTGTTTCTAAGACGTCTGGTCCTCGGGTTGCTGCTGTAATCTTTCCTTGACCGGTTAGAGTTTCCGGCAGTGTTCTTCCTCCTGCGATGATATTGATCTGGCGGCCACGTGCTCTTTGTCTGGCCGTCATGACCTCGTGGTCAATGTTTGTTCAGATACCGTTTCGTGCTAGATCTTCCATTTGTTCTCTCAGATCTTTACATCCGCCTGTTGCATGTCCTTTGGAGTTGTGGTGTACGCAATAAGCCTTTTGGTTCCTTTGTCCGGGGGGAATCTTCTTTGGTCGGGTTCTACTAAGAGGCCTTTCCCCTGGATCTCCATGACAATTTGTCCAGTAGTAGTTTCTTTAGGGGAATGTATGCATCTTCCCCGACCACATGGTTCACTTGGGTCGGTGCCTTCTCTCTTGATTGTCTCGGTGCAGTGGTTTGAATTCTTTGTGCTTCGGGGGTGGTCTTTTGGATTCTCTTTCTATTCGGCGGGAGGCGCCCTCCCTTGTAGTTCTTTCTCTGATGGTGTTCCCTTTTCGGGATACTTTCTCCTCGTTCTCTAATAAAACGAATTTTCGGGCCACCTCCAGGGAGGTTACGTAGTCCGGGGTGTCTTGGATCCTTAGGTGGGCCCATAGCCTCCCGACTTTCAAGGCTCCCTTCAAGCTTTCCAGGGCCTCGGGGGATTCATACCCTCCGACTTCGAGTACCATATTATGGTATCTGTCAATAAATATCTTCAAAGGTTCTTCGTCTCCTTGTTTCATAAGCCATAGTTCTCCAATTGTCTTTCTGGGGACACAAGCCCCCTTGAAGTGTCGTATGAATGACTTTCTTAGTTGTGCGAAGCTGCTGATGCTCCTTGGGGCTAGGCTTCTATACCATAGAATGGCCGGTCCGGCCAGAGTTAGGGGGAACACTTTGCAGATGGCGTCCCTGTTACCCCTTGCACCTCCATTAGTAGGACGAAACCTTCAATGTGGGTTTTGGGATCGGTATGGCCCTTGTATGGTGTCATGGTCGGCATGCTGAATCTTTTTGGGAATTTCTCTGATTTTATTTCTTCTGTGAGGGGGACTCATCTTTGCCGTCCTGGACATCCCCTCTGTTTGCATTGGGGTATACTCCTCATTTGACCAGCTCCTCTCGTAACCAAGATTTCATGCTGCTGTCTTTGGTTCCATGCCGCCCCCTGTGGTTTCTTTTCTCTCTGCTATCTCGGGGATGGTGCTTCTCCGGGTCGGTATTTTCTCGTACTTTTTCATTATATTCTTTTCCTCTTCTCCGGGTGTTGTGAGGGCTATCGTAGGAGGAGTTTGATGACGATTTGTCATCTTCTCCCTCCCATGTGTCCTCGGTCTGGGAATCTCTCTGCACTACCACGGATCTCACCCTGTAGGGTTCCCTCCTCCTGGGTCTGTCATTTTCACTTATATCGACAATTCTTTTTCCTTCTGCTATGTCATTCCTTCGTCGGCTAGTCCCGGCCTCGAATTTTCCATTATGTGCTCCTTCTATCCTTTCCAACCGGTCTACTATGGTTTTTAGCAGAGTTTGGCTTTCCTCCCTTTCTTTCCTAAGGTTCTCCTCAATCTTCTCCATCCAATCTGCAGCCGAGCTCCCTGATGGTTGGTGGTTTCCGTCTTCCGCCATTGTCTCACTACGCGAGTTACTTTTTGTTGATTCCCCACAGACGGCGCCAACTGTTGACGGTGAATTTTGGTCTCAGGGTAATATGGGAATATCACCTCCGAGGTAATCCTCCTTCAATAGTGAATTTGTTTGGTTATGGGGACCAAAAGCAAATTTAGCGAGAGACAGATGAACACACCAATCGACAAAGGGATTTAACGTGGTTCGGTGGATTTTGGATCCGACCTACGTCCACGGACAAGAACAGGATGGTACTTTTTATTACTCCAATACGTTTCTCAGATCTTTTGTGTTTACAAGTCAGAGCTTGATGATTCTGATCACTAATTTTTTGATGCCTTTTACACTTACTCTGCCCTCCTATTTATAATAGTAAAGAAATCAGACTCCTATTTGAATAAGAAATCCTAGTTGAATTTAGCCTTCTCTCCTTGCAAGGATTCCTAGTCTGATATTCCCTTCTCTTTTCTTATTCCTTTTCGGATTCTGACTTCATATCCTTGTGAGAGTAGGATAATTCGTTTTATCTTATCCGCAAGAATATGGTGTCATCATCTTGAACATGTCTCGCCATCTGGTCGGTCTTCATGAGGTCGGTCATGGCAATCTTTTATGCTGAGAGTGTTTCTGCCGACTTTATAGTGCTCGATCATCCGAACCAAAGTGGTCGGTCTATACATGTTGTGGTCGGGTCGGCTTTAATGATCTCAACCAGTCAGGGAATTACCCTTCTGTCCTCGTCGTGCTGCCTTAAATATCATAGTGCCTGAAAACACCATCAACAATGTCTTTTATTATAAACAAGTGATTTATATTTATTAGCCTTAAAGGTAATAAATCTCTAAGTTCATCATATAATAATTACTTAGCTAAGGGATAAACAATACACTCTCTATTTCTTAGAAAGTCTCTAGATGCTTGCACCCTAAAATAATCATGCCAATTCTAATCATACATAGAATCATCAAGCATATGAGTTTTAATATGTTGGAATTATTTTAGGCATTAAATAACTTTGATTAATATTTGATTATGATATTGCATTTTATTTTATTCAAATAAATTTACTATTCACGTTTTTCTGCAGATGTGTGAATTTAAATACAATTTCACAATTCAAATCTTAACCAAATCATGCAAAACTTGTCCCTAACATTAAGTTCAGGGTGTTAGCTTTCCAACAAGCTTTTAAACACCCAATTTCGAGTTCAAATGAATGAGAACTAATCAAAACAAAAATGGCACGCTGATACCACTGTTGGGAAGCGGCCGCGAGTGCGCAGCGAAAAATAAAAATTATTATGCCGCTTTCCCTTTGCCCAAGATCCATTTGTATTGATTATTCTAAAAGCCTAGGCATGTTACTATATATTCTAAGCATAAAACTCATAAAACATGCAAAGAACATAAACCTAAACATGCTAACTATCATAAGAACTCTAATTAAAATAAAGGAAGAAAAAGACTTACTTGAACCGTAGACTCCTCCAGTCCTCCCTCCAATCTACAAGCTTTTCTCGAACTCAGCAAGCTCTTCCACGTTCAAAAGAGCCACCAAAGTGTGTTGCCTCCAAAGATGCACACACCAAAGCCAAAACTCAACGGCAAGACTACGCCTTAAGTGCACGGTTATTTTGCCCTTGGTGCTAGCCTAGGCAAATACCTCAAAACTTTTAACTCGAGGTTCCTCTAATCAATTAGACTTAAGGATCCTCAAAATCAGTTTCCTACTCTTAAACTTTAGAGTTGCTCACTTATATAAACCCAAGATATGAAAGGTTTTGGTGTGAAAAAGTTGTGAAGAATTCTTTGGGTTTATATAGTGCTCCAAAGACAACAAAATTAATTAAGAATCTGATGTGGGATAAAAGCTAATTTTATCTTAGGCATTGGATCTTAATTTAGTGGTTTAATGAGATTATAAAACCCTAATAAGAGTTTGGGCCGAATTGGAATTCAAAACAAATAAAAAAAAATTTACTATTCATTTTTATTTTTTTATAACTACAACAAAATGAATAGTAATTTTTTTATTTTTTTAATTCCAATTCCCAAAGTGCCCCTATCATCATTCACCAATCCCTAAGCTACTATGGAACCTCATAAATAATCTGTTCAATAATTAAACACATTGAACCATTTATGAATAATTCCTACAGCAATCATATATGCTGTTATATTTGTATTGTGCACTGTTAACCATTGATTTCGACTTTGTTGTGTGTGACCTTTTGGGTTCCCCTCAAGTTGGACATGAAATGAATCTTGATAATTTAATCGAACATAAATTATCCTCCGATCAGAGGTCGTTCGATTTCAATGACCAAAGTTGACATCTAGCAACATGCCAAGGCCCCCAAATGAGAAGGAAAGATATATACACCCATTCTGTATGAGATTTTCATATTATACGGTCCCTCGCCTCACTGTATCCCCACCTATTGACCTAGGCTATGGAAAATGTCTACCCATATGGTCAAAGGTATGATGTTGATAGTGTCATGAATCGTGCTAACCCAAGAATCTCACATGATTCTTCTGCTATGGCCCCAGTCTCAAGCACTGATCACACATATCAACCCACGAACTAGAATACTACTCTTATAAGAAAATTTTATCCGAGAGAGTGGCGATTCTCTGTTGTATCTTTAAAAACTTCATGTGTTTCAACAAATGACCCAATCATACCCTTATGACCGGATCTTTTGAACTGGGGAAGGAGAATGTCAAAGTTATTTAATCCACACATAAGATTGTAAAGACCTCAAGTCTAAGGACTAGTTATATAATCGATACATGAAAGTTCTCATAGACACATGGGATAAACACTCCATATAAAAACTTTTGGCGGTCAGTTCGATGGACATGAGAAACTCATGCATCCATGTGATACACCAAGCGGACGAATCTCCGGTTGTAGCCTAGGAGATCGGCTACCCCACTTAAGGGCAGATCATATCATCATACTAGTCTCTCCTCTTTGTGAACGCCCAGATTATTCACAAAACTATGACTAGGAATATTTAAGAGTAATGAAGCACATAAGGCGTGGAAGCCATCGTCTTACTACTCCAAGGGCTTTATTACAGTGTTGATGATCATATAAGTTATGTAAGACACGTATAATAAAGATTGCCATTTTATTAATTAATGAAAATATTACAAATAGATGTACATATAGTCCATCCACAAGTTAGGTATAGGGCATATCCCTAATAATTTATGTCTAAAATTTGCCTCCCATTGTAAAATATAGACCCAAATGGCTTAAACCGTATTGGCAGCACTAGGCTTTACCAGACTGACCAATACCAATTTGTCCCTAAATCATAATATTGACAATGGTTTGACTTTTCTGAGTCATAAGACGCAGAGACCCTTAGGCATGGTCTTATAACTTAGTGGCAAAGACTGGGTGTCCACGAGGACTAGCATAAGCTATGACATGTTTGATTGCCCAACCCAATGATCAAAGAATTGTGATTTATATCATAAATTGGTTGGGAACCTACCTAATTATTATATTTTATAACGACCGACCCTAGTCGAAGTTATGAAATGATGATAATGGGATGCTTGCCCACAAGAAATCCATCATATTGGGGTTTATGCAATTTGCTTAAAAGTTTAAAACAATTGAGTGAGAGCAACTACGTAATATTAAAAGCCCATGTTACTATGAAATATTAATGAAAACATATTCCTAATTTTAACATTCTTTCTTAACAGGTGGGTTAAAATATTTCACAAACATTCAAATATCAAATAGAGTATCACTTCGTTCCATCATTGATGAGCATAAGCTCAAAGGGGACAACTACAATGACTGGTTTAGAAACCTTAAAATTATCTTACGATAAGAAAAGATTTTCTATGTTATTGAAAGACCATTTCCCCCTGAACCCGCAGAAGATGCTGACCAATATACATTTGATGCTTGGAAGAAACACGTCGATGATGATGAGCAAGCAGTTTGCATAATGCTTGGATCTATGTCGGACGAACTTCATAAAGCTCATGAAGATATGGATGCTCAAACCATCATCTTTCACTTGAAGGAGTTATATGAAACTTCTGTTCATACCGTGAGATTCCAAGTGTCATGTGCCTTATTCAAAACAATGTATAATGAAGGATCTGTTAGTGGCCATGTGCTTAAGATGATTGGCCACATTGAAAAATTGGCCAACCTCGGGTTCATCATGGATCATGAGATAGGTCACAATCTAATTCTTCAGTCCTTACCAAAAGACTTCTCTAACTTTATTCTGCAGTTTCATATTACTAATAAAGAAGCTAATTTAGCAGAATTGCACAATCTGATAAAGCAAGCAGAGAATGACTTGAAACCGGAGCTTAAAACCTCCGTCATGCTTACGGGTACGGACCTGAAGTCACGAGGCCCAAAAAAAATTAAGGGCAAGGCCAAGGCTCCAGATCACCTAAAGCCCAATGGTAAGGTGGAGAAGAAAAAGGGAAAGAGGAAATGTTTCTTTTGTGGAAAGAAGGGTTATTGGAAGAAAGACTGCAGATGCTTGAAAGCCAAGGAAGCTAGGGAAGCCCCAGAGGCCAAGAAGCCTAATGCTTCAGGTATGTTGTATATGATTGAGCTATATTCTCAAAACTCTGAACCTTCTACTTGGGTTCTTGACACCAGTTGTGGGACTCATTTATGTAACAATATGCAGGGCCTGAGAAACAGTAGGAGACTCCGTCATGGGGAGGTTGACTTACACATGGGTAATGGAGCAAAACTGGCTGCATTGTGCGTGGGGACTTATTCATTAGTTTTGCTGAATGGTTTAGTTTTAGACATAGAAGATTGTGTTTATGTACCTTATCTAGTAAAGAACATCATTTCAATTTCTTCTTTATGTAATAAAGGCTTTTCATGCCTAATAAGTTGTAATGAATGTTCTCTTTTTTTTCGATGAAATAAAATATGGAGATGATATTTTGAATAATGGTATCTATGTCTTACAAACTAACAAAGAATGTTCAACCTCTAATATATACAACGTTAACTCGAATAATCTCAATGAATCACTTCTATGGCACAGTCGCTTAGTTCATATCAATGAAACAAGATTAACCAAGCTACATAGGGATGGGTATTTCAGACCCTTCAAATATAAACCTTATGGAACTTGTGAGTCTTGTTTACTTGGTAAAATGACCAAATTACCCTTCAAAGGTAAATGTCAGCGTGCAGCGGAGACATTAGAACTCATACACTCTGATGTATGTGGACTAATGTCAGTCACTGCTAGAGGTGAATTCTCTTACTTCATTACCTTTATCGATGATCACTCGCGATATGGGTATGTGTACCTTATGCGGTACAAATCTGAAGCCTTTGAGAAATTCAAAGACTTCAAAGTTGAAGTAGAAAACCAGCTTAATAAAAGTATCAAGTCACTAAGGTATGACCGAGGTGGTGAATACTTAAGCGACGCATTTCAAGATTACTTGAGAGAAAATGGATTTGTTTTCCAGTGGACTCCTCCGGGAACTCCAAAGCATAATGGGGTCTCCGAAAGGAGAAATCAGACATTATTAGATATAGTTCGATCAATGATACCAGGCACAGATCTACCTCTTTCATTTTGGGGTCTTGCTTTAGAAACTGCAACACTACTACTAAACCAAGTTCCTTCCAAGACTGTTAGTCAAACACCATATGAGTTATGGTCTGAGAAACGTCATAGTCTTAGTTAACTAAGAGTTTGGGGATGTGACGCATATGTTAAGCTCACACAAACTAACAAATTGGATGATAGGGCAACTAAATATAAGTTCGTAGGATATGTCTTGAACTCAAGAGCATACATGTTCTACGTCCCAAATGAACAAAGAACATTTGTCTCACGAAATGGTATATTTCTAGAGAATGAATTCATTCTCAAGAAATATAGTGGGAGAGACTTGAACTCGATGAGGTACCAGAAGAACAAACTAACATAGAACTAAACCCCAGGCCTCTCAAAAGGGCAGCGACGGAACAACCACAAGGTTATGAACTTAGAAGGTCTGGTAAGGAAATATATGAGCCTGAAAGATATGGTTTCCATATTGATGAGGAAAATGATCAGGTCATTGATAATGACGATCCCACTAGTTATGAAGAAGCAATACGTGACATTGATTCAATCAAGTGGCTTGAGGCCATGAAATCCAAAATAGACTCTATGTATCAGAATCAAGTCTGTGACTTGGTGGATGCACCTAAAGGGATAAAACCCATAGGCTGCAAGTGGATTTACAAGCGTAAAACTGATGCAGAAGGCAACATCAAAACCTATAAGGATGGGTTGGTGGCGAAAGGTTATAGAAAAATCCAAGGAATTGACTATGACGAAACCTTCTCGCCTATTGCAATGATAAAGTCCATTCGAATTTTACTGGCACTAGTTACACACTTTGATTATGAGATTTGGCATATGGATGTCAAAACAACTTTCCTTAATGGAACCTCGTAGAGGAAGTCTATATGACACAACCTGAGGGGTTTCAATCTAAGGATGATCATAATAAAGTATTCAAGCTTAAACGATCCATTTATGGACTCAAGCGAGCCTTCAGAAGTTGGAATATACGATTTGATGAGACAATCAAAGAAATTGACTTCATCAATAATATAGACGAGCCTTGTGTTTACAGGAAAAGTAGTGGGAGTGTTGTTGTATTTCTTGTATTATATGTCGATGACATATTAATCATCGGGATGATATTCCTATGATGCAAGCCACCAAGCAATGGTTATCTCAGAATTTCTCCATGAAAGTTTGGGAGAAGCAGCCTACATCCTCTGCATTAAGATCTACCGTAATAGATCTAAGAGGTTGTTAGGACTTTCTTAATCTACATACATAGATAAAGTTTTGAAAAGATTCAAAATGGAATATTCCAAAAGAGGTAATTTACCTAAATGTCATGGAATCAAATTATATTCCACATACTCCTTCAGATAGAGAGCATATGAGTAGGATCCATTATGCTTCAATAATAGGATCGATCATGTATTCCATGCTATGTACAAGACATGATGTCTCTTATGCTCTTAGCATAACGAGCAGGTATCAGGCAAATCCTGGTGAGCAACACTGGGCAGCTGTCAAAACAATCCTCAAGTAGCTGAGAAGAACTAAGGATGTGTTCTTGATATACATAGATTGTTCTGAGATGAAAGTCATTGGTCACTGTGATGCGAGATTTCAGACCGATAGGAGGATATCTGTTTACTTGAATGACGGAGCTGTCAGTTGGAAAAGCTCAAAGCAGTCAACTACAGCGGACTCCACCACTGAAGCCGAGTATATTGCAGCATCTGAGGCACCTAAAAAAGCAGTCTAGATAAAGAATTGTGTCATGATGTACTGTGACAACACCAGCGCCATTGTTCAATCAAAGGAACCAAGGTCCCACCAGAAATCCAAGCATGTACTCAGGCGATTTCATCTCATTAGGGAGATTGTTGAGAGAAAAAAAGTTATTATAAAGAAAATACCCACAGAAAATCTTGCAATCTCTGACTAAAGGTCTGACTCAACAAAAGCATGATAGGCACACCCCGAGAGTATGGTGTCCAGATTCATACTAGTTGGCTATAGTGCAAGTGGGAGATTGTTAGGGATATGCCCTATACCCAACTTGTGGATGAGATATATGTACATGTATTTGTAATATTTTCATTATTTAATAAAATGGCAATCTTTATTATACGTGTCTTATATAACTTATATGAATCATCAAACACTGTAATAAAGCCCTTGGAGTAATAAGATGATGTCTTCCACCCCTTATGAGAATCATTACTCTTAAACGTTCATAGTTATAGTTTTTTGAATAATCTAGGCGTTCATAAAGCGGAGAGACTAGCATGATGATACGATCTGCCCTTAAGTGGGGTAGTGACCGGCGTAATCACACGCGTATAACGCAAGGGCACATATCGTTCAAGTAGTATAAAAAGTATCGATCTCACAAGGACTTAGAACCTAATCTATTAATTTTATGAGGTCAAGTGATTACTAGTATCTAACAGGTTGTTTGATTGATTTAAAATGACGATGATTCTAAATTTAAAACAAGTAAATTAAATTGCGTGAAAGTAGATTAATGAAAATTCAAATTATAAAACTATCTAGGGTTCCGAATTCTTCCAATATTAGTTAAAAATGAAGTGGTTATATTATAGTTGGGTAAAATATTGATTTATTAATCTGGAATATTAAATTATGTAAAAGCCTCTTTCGATGACCATTTACAAATACCTAGTATAATCCAATTGAACCATATGTCTATGTTAACCAAATTACCTAGATTCATTAAGATTAAGTTCCAATTATGACTACCCCCGCCCAACAGGTATATTCATATCCTGTAAGGAAATCTATTAAAGGGTTATCTATCCTCAAAGAAGATCGTGGGCTATTGAGTCTAAGGTCTTTAAACTTAAAATCCCTATGTCTAGTTCATTTTAAGTTTACCTAGTCAATTTTATTAGTGGCCAGTTAATAAAAAGCATTAAGATTATGACTCAATAAATAAATCTTTTAATTACCCAAATTATAATCTAACACCTTATAAACCGGTGATATTAGATTTTATCACAACCCTAGATAACTAACTTAGTTACAACACATAGCTAAAGTTGGTAAAAACTTAAAAGACATAAAGTAAAATTGCTAAAAAGTAATTGTGGAATAATAAATTACAATCAAATGAAATGCTAAGGTAAAAGGAATTAACTTCTACTATTTACTATTTAGATATCTCCCATAATATAATATATATACTTGTGATAATTTTTCCAACCAGCCATATAGGCGGTAACCTGATTAAGTCAAATTAAATCCAACCAGCCATTAAGGCGCTAATATTTGTCAATAAACCAGCCATAAAGGCGGAACCAAAATAAACCAGCCATAAAGACGGAACAATAAATAAACCAGCCATAAAGGCGGAACAATAAATAAACCAACCGACCAGCATGGCGGTATCCTCATTAAGTCAGGTTTAACCAGATTAAATTGAATAACCAACCGACCAGTATGGCGGTATCCTCATTAAGTCAGGTTTTAAATAGTTTATATATAATATTTTAAGGGAGATTAATCTAAATAGCAATAGTAAAAGAATTACCTTTTTACCTTAGCATGGAGAAGTTACCTCCTCATGGTTGAATAGTAAAAGTAAAAAAGTTTAAGAAAGAAAATTACTATTACTATTATAGAAGAAAATTACTATTACAAAACGTAATTAAAACTGAAATTTTAAAGAAACTAAGAAGAGAACTCCCTATTTACATAAGAGAATTCAGAGGAAGTGGTACATTTGAAACTAAAAATTCGAGCTGAATTTATAGGCCCGAGTAAGTGGAGCGCGTCGGGTCGCGCAAGCCTTGCGCGGCGCGACGCGCTGACGTGGCATTTCCTGATTCGTTGCTTCTGGTCTTATCTGACACGTGGCAGGATGGCTGAAGCGATAAGGTGACACATGGCAAGGCGGCTGGCTGATGTCGGCTCATTGAATTTTTGACACGTGGCATGCGGCGCATGTTAGCGTATCGCTTGTGATGATGACACGTGGCACGGCTAACGTTAGCAAAGTCAAACTTGTCAAACTTTGACTTGTTTACCTGGTGCATGTTAGCAGCCTCCGGCGCACGTTAGAGGTCGGGACGCCAAGGGTTTCGGTGTCGCGACGCTCCAAAATTACCAAAATACCCTTTTTGCCAATTTTCACAGTTTTGCTTCAAATCATCTCTAGAATGTCCTGAAACTTTATTTATCTACAAAATAACACAAAACACATCAAAATATTCACAAAAATCAAGAAACTATACAAAATATTAAGTTAAATGAGTGGAAAATAGCGATATATTTACCACTCATCACACCCCCAAACCTAACATTTTGCTAGTCCTCGAGCAAAATAAAATAACATAATAAAATTTAACTAAGCCATTTTTGTAGGGATCACGGTTTCATTTAGCATATGCAACATGCCTTTAAACCCCTAGGTGTCCCTAGTGGACGAGTAGTAGTCTCGTGAGGGTTTACAGCAATGATACCCACAAATATTTTATAAAAGTAAAAAGGTAGTGAAACTAATGCACACAAAAGCAAAAAAAAAACAAGAGAAAATAGAATAAAAAAGTTAGTGACTAATTAGGTGAAACTTCTACTCCAACTTACTAGTTGTTTTGTTTCATTCTAAATTACTGAATAAGTAAATTCTCCGATTATTTTTACCATTCTTCATATACACAACCAGTAAAATATTAAACAACTCATTTTTGCCCACAACAGTCATAAGTATAGTTGATAAGAGAGTAATTTTTTTGTCCTAAAGTTTTATCAGAATTCACACCTTTTTGTAGTAATGGAATAAATTTTCTGATTTTTCTGATTTTTTCCTTTGATTTTTTTCTCTATTTTTTTGTATTTATATACAATATTTTCCATCTATGTAGCGAGTGTTGGGTCGGTGGCCCCCAAACCAGTTGGCTTTAGGGCACCAGATGTTAAGACACCCCTACGGACCTAATTACTCAGACTTCAGATATATATATATTTTTTCTGTCATCTTTTTGATCCATGTAGCGAGCTTTGGGCCAGTGACTCCCAAACCAGTTGGTTTTAGAGCACTAGGTGTTAAAACACCCTTACAGACTTAATTACTCGGATCTCAGACGTATTTTTTTTTTTTATTCCATAACTTTTTGAGATGCTTCCTCCAAATGAACTAGAGCACTGCATATTACAAACTTTTCAATTTTAGCTCATGTCCGTATGTTTCCATGTATGTTGATAATACCTACTAACTGAGCATATGAAGATTCATTTTAGTCAGTATTATGGAGAATTCAAAAATTAAATAATTCAAAAGGAAATAAACAAAAATTAACTTGTTTCGAAATATGTTTGAAATACGTATCAGGAGTGAGAATTCCTTACACAGCTATTTCTTACCAATTTTACCATGATTTTGTCAAATAAAAATGCAAAATATTTTTGTAATTTTTGAAAATTTTTCAATTTTGTTGTATTTTTCGAAAAATTTTGGACTAAAAATAAAAATAACACACAAACTAAAAACAAGGTAGATTTCCCATTGTAGATTCCCCAGAGGGAGGGTGGAGCGAGGCTCTCTTAAGTACCCAAGCCTCTTAGGCTCTTATCGCTTGGTGTCAGGAATAAACAACGAGTCCTCCAAATTAGTCTATCACAATGAGCTACGGGTGAATGATTATCTAGGTGCCTTCACAGCTTTTCCTTATAGAAAGGTAGTGAGTGAAGGAAGACACCAAACCATCACCTACTCCCTAAACAGTAGAAGAAGAGTTTAGAAGATAATACCTGGTTAGCTGAAATTCTACAAGAAATTAAAGGTTAAGATCCAGATTAACACGGCGCCTCTTACCACGATCGTCCTCGGACCAATTTATCTTTGAAAGGATAGGGTCAACTTGTGGTTCATACGTTAAGAGTTGGTCAAGTAGATCCGGAGCAGTTCTGGTAATAAAGAGGAGTTCTTTTAAAGGTTTTGACATGAACCCATTTCTCCGGGCATCATCAAGAAACACACAAAGAAAATCATAAAATCCATCAACGTTAAACAGTCCAATTGGTTTCTGGTGTATGTTCAGGTTCGCCCAAAGTAACACTATAAAAATTTCCTCCAATGTGCCTAAGCCACCTGGCAAAGCAATAAAAGCATCAGCACGGTTAATCATTTCTACCAGTCGTTCAGACATACCTGGCACGATCAGTTCCTCTTCGTTTGATGATTCAATAAGATTTTCTTTTGCCAAGGGTTTTGGGATGATTCCCAAAACATGACTACCTCCTTCCTGTACGGCCTTTGAAACGATCCCCATTAGTCCAAGATTGCCTCCGCCATATACTAAGTGCATATTCCTTGCAGCTAAGACCCGACCCAATTCCTGTGCTGCTTCTACGTATTGTGGTTTAGTACCAATACTACTACCGCAAAACACACAGATGTTTTCAACTCGTCTTCTTGAAGTGGCTTCCATGTTTTACTCTGGATGTCTTCAAAATTACAATGATGAGTTGAATTTATAATACCTGAAAAGGGTGAGTAAAATAATAGCACTAGTATCTTCCAATGGACGATTAGTGGCAAAATAGTAAAATAAATCGTGATAGTCAAAAAGGTCTGGATCCTGTCGGAGAAAACAACAAAACAAATCACATTTATTAGGAAAAGACAAAGAGATATAATATGTACAAGAATTTACAGCTTGATTAACGTCTATGCGTCAGGGACAAGCTTCCCATCCAATTTTCTTATAAATTGGCAAACATGGTTTTTTTGAGTCAGATTCCCAAGACTTAACTATTGTCTTTTTTTTTTGGAATTGTGTGTGTAACTTGTCAATGGCTATATGAACATATCCATTGGGATGCGTCTCAAGAGTCGAAGATATATCATCTACAGACTCCTTACTCAAGCCATCCCTAATGAATTTAATTTTATCTTCACGATTATCAGACACCATTCCTAAAGAACGACAACGAGTATTGCAATTCCAGCGTGCACATTTGTAACAAACACCCATTTGCTTAGCTCTACGTTTCTTTACATAGGTGCTTCTTCCAAAAGCAGACAGATGTGAAGTAAAAGAGTCAGAAGACTCACCTGCTAATCTGACCCGTGCTTCAATTACCCAACGAATGTCAGTAGGAATACCTTTGATTATCAGTAACCTCATCCGTTCCAAGCGAGTTTTTAGGGAGAGAAGGAAATTGCTTGCGAAGACTTGTGAGAGCTTCTTCCATCTTGAAATGTCTTCATCTGCAAAAACTAAACACATAAAATTAAATCATACCAAATCACAATATATACACAAATTGCATGGCTTGCCTCCCTGCGAGCGCTAAGTTTTAAGTCATCAGCTAGACGTGACTGCCTGAACGTTATGCTGGATCTGAAAGTGTGACACTTTCTTTTTGTCGCTCCAACAGTTCTCCCTAGTAGTGCTTGACACGCTGACTATTAACCTTGAATGTGTTATTGGTGTTGGGATCCAGTAACTCAACAGCTCCATATGGTAAAACCTGAGTGATCACAAATGGACCTGACCACCTTGATTTCAACTTTCCAGGGAAAAGTTTCAACCTCGAGTTGTAAAACAACACATGTTGCCTTGGTTTCAACTGTCTGTGCACTATTTTCAGGTCATGCCATTTCTTGGTCTTTTCCTTGTACAATTTGGCATTCTCATAAGATTGTAGGCGAAATTCCTCCAATTCATTGAGTTGGTGAAGTCTTTTCTTTCCTGCAGCTTGTGGATCAAGATTCAACTTCTTCAGTGCCCAGTACGCCTTATGTTCAAGCTCAATTGGCAGATGGCATGCTTTCCCAAACACCAATCGATATGGGGACATACCAATGGGTGTCTTGTAAGCTGTCTGGTAGGCCCATAATGCATCATCTAGTTTTGTTGACCAGTCCCTCCTTGTTGATCCAACAGTTCTCTCCAAGATTCTTTTGATTTCTCTGTTTGAAACTTCAACTTGCCCATTTGACTGTGGATGGTAGGCTGTTGCAACCTTGTGAGTAACTCCGTATTTGGATAGGAGTGCATCAAAATATATGTTACAAAAATGTGTGCCACCATCACTGATAATTGCCCGAGGTGTTCCAAAGCGAGTGAAAATATTCTTTTTCAAGAATTTGATCACCACTTTTGAATCATTGGATGGTAGTGCAATTGCTTCAATCCATTTTGAGACGTAGTCTACAGCAACCAAGATGTACAGGTTTCCGAATGATGGAACAAAGGGTCCCATGAAATCAATTCCCCACACATTGAATATCTCTACTTCTAGAATATTTTACAACGGTCCTTCATTTCTCCTCGAAATATTCCCCATTCTCTGACACCTATCACATTGAAGAACAAACAACTGAGCATCTTTAAAAAGAGTGGGCCAGAACAAACCTGATTGAAGGACTTTAGCTGCAGTTTTATTCCTACTGAAGTGTTCGCCGTATGGTGATGAATGACAGTGCTGCAAAACACTATTGACCTCTTCATGTGGAACACATCGTCTCAGTAATTGATCAGCACATCGTTTAAACAGGTATGGCTCATCCCAGACATAATGTTTGACTTCTTTGAATAATTTCTTCCGTTGCTGAGTTGTCCATTCCAATGGAAATTTTCCTGACACTATGTAGTTGACATAATCAGCATACCAAGGGACTTCCTGCTATTTTATGGCAAACAGTTGTTCATGTTGAAACGTTTCTTTGATTGATAGTTATTTGCCAGCTGTTTCTCCATTCTCGAGCCTTGATAGATGATCTGCCACTTGGTTTTCTGTTCCTTTCCTGTCTCTGATCTCCACATCGAATTCTTGCAGAAGAAGTATCCAACGGATCAATCTGGGTTTGGCATCTTTCTTCGCGATGAGGTATTTGGTTGTTGAATGATCTGTGTAGACCATCACTTTGGGACCCAACAAATAAGAGCGGAATTTATCAAAAGCGAACACAACTGCAAGCAACTCTTTTTCACTGGTTGTGTAGTTGAGTTGAGCTTCATTCAAAGTTCTGCTGGAGTAGCATGATTTAGTCATTAGTATGTTATTTATTTTTAAGCATGATTTAGTCGTTAGTATGTCATTACTTTTTGCATGTTACTTATTTATGCATGGTAATGTAATGCACATGGGCTAACTAGGGTGGATTAAAGGTCCTCTATTCGAGGGAAATTCCTGAAGGCTACCTTTACCATGATGTTTTGCAGCGCCTTTTATTATGTCATTTACCCTTTGCATATCATTGCTTTATTTACGCATGCATTGCATTCTACTGCGCATGGGCTAACTATGGTGGATTAAAGGTCCTCTATTCAAGGGAAATGCCTAAAGGCTACCTTTACCACTATGTTTTGCCGCGCCGGATGAAGTATGTTTGATTGAATGTGAGATATTTTTAATCGGATATACGGAATTCCACATTATTGTCTCATTCATTTGTATGCATTGTAATATAATGCGCATGGGCTAACTATGGTGGATTAAAGGTCCTCTATTCGAGGGAAATGCTTGAAGGCTACCTTTACCACGATGTTTTGCCGCGCCTTTTATTATGTCATTTACCTTTTGCATATCATTGCTTTATTTATGCATGCATTGCATTCTAGTGCGCATGGGCTAACTAGGGTGGATTAAAGGTCCTCTATTCGAGGGAAATTCCTAAAGGCTACCTTTACCACGATGCTTTGCCACGCCGGACGAAGTATGTTTGATTGAATTTGAGATATGTTTAATCGGATATACGGAATTCCATATTATTGTCTCATTCATTTGTATGCATTGTAATATAATGCGCATGGACTAACTATGGTGGATTAAAGGTCCTCTATTCGAGGGAAATATCTGAAGGCTACCTTTACCATGATGTTTTACCGCGCCGGACGAGGTGTACTCAATTGAATGTGAAATATGTTCAATCGAGCATACTAGGTCCTACATCGTGTATTTGTTCACCCATACATGTGTTTGTGTCATTTCAGATGCCATTTTGGCAATCTCGTTCGAACACGTTTCCAAATGCTACACGAACATATACATCCTGCCTCATTCCGTTCGAACGCGTTATCAAACGCTACTCGAATGTTTGCATTCTGTTTACCGTTTGAACGCATTTACGAACGCTACTCGAACGCGAATGCATTTTATTGTATCATGCATCAGGTCTCATCCCGTTCGAACGTGTTATCAAACGCTGTATGAACGCGGACATTCTGTTTATCGTTCGAATGTGTTATCAAATGCTACTCGAACGCGTGCATTCTATTTACCGTTCGAACATGTTTACGGACGCTACATGAACGTGCACACACTGGACAGATTCCTTCATCATGTTTCGTTCATGTTTGTTCCCTTAGTCATTCCATTTCCCCATCATATGATTAGTTAGCTCTCTTTAATATCTTTGCATTTACCGTTATTGTTTATTTATATTTTCCGCATTTATTTATTCGATATGCTCATGAGATTGTGTGCTCGCTTTTATTATCAATGCCTTTATAGTTGTTATTAGTTACATTATTGCACTTTATTACTTAATACGTTCATGAATTATGTATCTTGTCTTCATTTCTTTCATCTACGATTATGGGTGTGCAAACTTGCATGTTGCTTAAATTATCTGGTACGTGTTGCATGAGATTTGGTTGTACTATTGCATAATTCATTTCATTACAAGTGGCATAAGTAAGGGACCATTTCGAACCCAACGGTTTGAGGTCTTCCCTTTTGAGGGGTGAATGGGGCCTTAAATCATTTTCCTGTTTCACACCGGGTGGCGACTCCATTTTTAGTTCTCCGGTTTAGTTCCCCCATGGGCTATTCCGTACTCCCTACCAGGCCGCGAGCCTGGGACAGCGTCACCGATTTCTGTGTCCTACAGTCTTGCGACTCCACTAGGGATAGAGAATCGGCCCTGAAATAATGCCTTATAATGCTTGTGATTTTTGTTTTAGTTAACTGTGTCTACAATGGGTTGAAGGGGTTTAATCAAAGGCATTATTAGAGCTAAGTAATGGTTTGGTGTCTTTCTTCATTCACTACCTTTCTATAAGGAAAAGCTACAAAGACACCTAGATAATCATTACTCGAAGCTTACTGTGATGGACTAATTTGGAGGACTTGTTATTTATTCCTATCACCAAGGCGATAAGAGCCTAAGAGGCTTGGGTATTTAAGAGAGTTCGCTCCACCCTCCCGCTAGGGAATCTTCAATAGGAAATCCATTTGACAGTCCGTCACGTATCATAACTCGTTGGCACATACTGTAAGGTATAAAAAGGGTGTGCTCACTTGGTCGCTTGAACCCTTGAGTGGGGAGACCTAGTTGTGGGCAATCCTTCGCCAATGAAAGCCTTTGTCTACACTCCCGCAAACCCACACGTAGACCATAGTTGTACGACCAATAGAAACTATCTCTTTGTGCTTGTGTTTAGGGACCATCATCATTTGGATTCAGTTGGACTTCTTGTCAGAAATGCGAACTTGTTGGGCCATTTAAACTGGGATGAGTTCATATCTTATGAAAATTGGGCTAAAAGTTTCTGAAATGCTGATGGGCCACTCTGTTGAAATTGTTTCTTTATGCTTATGCTTAGGACCATCATCATTTGGATTTAGTTGGACTTCTTGTCAGAAATGCGAACTTGTTGGGCCATTTAAACTGGGATGAGTTCATATCGTATGAAAATTGGGCTAAAAGTTTCTGAAATGCCGATGGGCCACTCTGTTGAAATTGTTTCTTTATGCTTATGCTTAGGACCATCATCATTTGGATTCAGTTGGACTTCTTGTCAGAAATGCGAACTTGTTGGGCCATTTAAACTGGGATGAGTTCGTATCTTATGAAAATTAGGCTAAAAGTTTCTGAAATGCCGATGGGCCACTCTGTTGAAATTGTTTCTTTATGCTTATGCTTAGGACCATCATCATTTGGATTCAGTTGGACTTCTTGTCAGAAATGCGAACTTGTTGGGCCATTTAAACTGGGATGAGTTCGTATCTTATGAAAATTGGGCTAAAAGTTTCCAAAATGCCGATGGGCCATCCTGTGTTTGGGCCCCTTATCATTTGAAGTTGTTTAGCCATATTATCGTAAAGTTGTAAACCTGTTGGGCCTTTTCAACTGGGACAAGTTTGCACCTTGCAATAATGTGATTAAAGCTTTAAAATGACAAGAGGCCGACTTATATATTCCATGCATTGCATGCATACATGCTGACTGAGAATTTTAAAAGACACCATAGATTCTCGTTGGGTTAGGAAAGAGGGAAGACTTATCAAAAGGCCGATAGCAAACATGAGCGAATCAGAGAACGAGGTATCCCGTATGGATCAGTTAGAGACCATTCTCACCAAGGTTACTGAATAGTTGCAAGCCTTGACTACTGCTATAGCTAATATGGTTGTGCCCCGTGTTGGGGGAAACTCTGAGAATGTGAGGCGTGAGGAGCCTCCAAACAGTTTGGGGGATGACATCCCCACTTTTGATGATGACATGGCTGGATATGCGGTAGGAAGAATGACTGGGTCTCGAGCAGAATTACAGAAGCTCCGGGATCAGGTAGAATCGGTGACCCGCAAAATGAGGGGTAAACATGAAGACCTGTTGGATTATGAGGCGATGACCTTTGAGGAACAGCTGCCGGCTCAGTTCAAGATGCCTGATATGGCCAAGTTCAATGGGAATGGGGACCCGATGGTCCATCTTCGACAATATATCTCGGTAATGAGTAGTGTGGGTCGGTCACAACGCCAAGTTCAGAAAATGTTTGGGATGTCACTTGAGGGGGCGCTAGTAGTGTGGTATCATAGCCTTGAAAGAAAGGTTAAGGAATATTGTAGGGAACTGGCAGAAGCTTTTCTGAAACAATATGTTACAGACTTGGAGATTGATTTGTCACTCCGCGATTTGGAGAACACCAAGCAGAAGCCGGGGGAGAGTTTCAAGGAGTATGTAGACCGCTGGAGGAGCCAGCTTCTAAGGATGCAGACTCGGCCCTCAGAGAATGACTAAATCAAGATGATTATCAAGGGCACCAAGCCCTCCATTTATGGCAAGTTGAGGAGGATGACCTCCATGATTACTGATTTTCGACAGTTGAGGGAAACTGTCATGGATATTGAGGAAGAAGGGGCTGAGAATAGAAAGTCCTATAGCCTGAACATGAGGCCCATTGGGGGAACATCAGGTACCAAGCCTGTTTCTGCTGATATTGCTGCCATCCAAAACCGATGATTCTCCAACTTAGGAAGACCCTTGTCTAAGGTGCTGGAGAAATTGAAGAGACAATGACTTCTGAAACCCTTAGAGACCAAACCACTTCCACACTCTCCACCACCACATCTCAACCTAAACCAATACTGCCACTTTCACCAACAGAAAGGCCATGACACTGACAATTACGCCCGCCTCCGCCACGAAATCCAGGACCTCATAGACTCCCAAAAAATACCCGATCCCGAAAAAGAATAGCCTAACACCCATCGAAACCCCTACCAAATTATAACTCTGTCCCACCACATACCTATATGATAAACTCCGGCCTACCCGAAAGCCTTGTCCTCAAATCCTTTGACTACCAAGCCTTTTGCCTAGGAATTTGGGATAGCAACAGCGAAGATGAAATAGAACAGGGGAAGAATTTCTGGGAAGACTTCTCCAGTAGTGATGAAGAGGAAGTGAGAGGAATGACACGCAGTAGGCGTTTCTATAGTGATACGGCTGAGAAGGGTAAGGAAGTGTTGACAGAGGGTAGAGAAGTGGATGGGAATGTGGAAAATGCTGAGGGAGATGTAGTGTTGCGACAGTTGACGAAGACACGGGCACAGGTCAGCATCTGGGAATTGTTGTGTTCGTCACAAGAGCACATGCGTGCTATGGTTGAGGCCTTGAGCAAGATAGTAGTACCGGAGGATGCCAACCCCGCAATGTTTGTTGGATCAGTGCAAAAGGAAGCTCTACATATAAATTTTTCTGAGGAGGAACTCCCAGCTGAAGGAAGGAACCATAATTGACCTTTATTCATCAGATCTGAAGTGAGGGGCAAGAAGACATCTTGTGTGATGGTAGATGATGGCTCATCCATTAATGTGTGCCCATTTAAGATTTTGGCAAAGCTGGGTATGAAGTCAACGGATCTGGATCCCTCCAATATGACTGTCAAGGCATATGATGACAGTAAGCGAGGAGTTGAGGGCACTTTCGCTGCAATAGTTAAGGTGGGACCAATTGAGGATGAGGTTGAATTCACTGTGCTGGACATCCCGGCCACTTTTTCTTTGTTATTAGGAAGGCCATAGTTTCACAAGCTTGGGGGCGTACCCTCCACTCTGCATCAGGTTATTAAGTTTCCGTACGGGGGGGAGATTGTCACCATCCGAGATGAGGTAGACAATGTTGTGGCTGCTTTGGAAATACAGCCTTTCACAAGGTTCCATGTGTCGGCAACTTTTGAGGAGTGGGTGTATCCTAAGGTGGCTAGGATCATGGAGAAGATGAAGTTTGAGCCGGGTGAAGGCTCAGCATTGCCAAACTTTAAAGGGCAGATTACTCGGAGGGGTTTGGGATACAAGTCTGACGAGGAAAAGCCGAAGGCTAAAAAGAAAGGGTTGAAGTTGATGGAATGCTTTGTAAAGGCCACGAGGTATCAAGGAGAGCCTGAACCGGTAGAAGTTAACGGGATTATGGTGCCTAGATTTGAGATCTTCCAAGATGTGCTGGGTGAGAAATCGCAGACGGAAGAAGTTGCGAAGGAAGAAGATAAGTGGGAAGAAAAGCTGATGAAGCTGGAAAGCCTAACCCTCGAGGAGAATGAGGAGGCTGAGAAAAACCCAGTTGCGGAGGATGAAGTAGATGACGAGGATATTTATCTTCCTTATTTATTTGAGTGTACTCCCGCATTTGCTAGTAATAAAGACTTTCATTTTGTTTACTTGCCTGAGTCTCTTCCTTTCAACTTGCATGACTTGAGCATATTTGACATCAGCTCAACCAGAACAAATTCATTTAACCTTGGTACACCTGAGAGCCCCAAAGAAATTTTAATTGCAAGTGAGGTTACCTTTGAAGAGCGGGAGAAATTAGAAGAAATATTAGCCAAATATGCCAAAGTATTTGCTTGGTCTTATGAGGACATGCCTGGAGTAGACAAAAGCATCGCCCAGCATACAATACCAACTTATCAAAATATAAAGCTAGTGAAACAAAAACTTTGACGGATGAGACCTGAGTGGGCCGAGAAGGTTAGAGAGGAAGTCAAGAAACAGATAGATGTTGGATTCCTGGAAGTAGTGAAGTATCATGAGTGGTTGTCAAATATTGTGCCGTTGCCGAAGAAGGATGGGAAGGTCATAATATGTGTGGACTATAGAGATCTTAACAAGGCTTGTCCGAAAGATGATTTTCCTCTACCTCATATAGACGTACTAGTTGATAGTGTGGCTTTATCTGCCATGTATTCATTTGCAGACAGGTTTTCAGGATACAATCAGGTTCTCATGGCTGAAGAAGACAAGCATAAAACTATCTTTGTCACCGAGTGGGGTACTTATTGTTACAAGGTAATACCGTTTGGGCTCAAGAATGCAGGAGCTACTTATCAACGGATGGCCACTACATTATTCCATGACTTGATGCACAAAGAGATTGAAGTGTATGTGGATGACATGATGGTGAAATCAGAGACAAGAATCGGGCATATAGAAGCACTGGAGAAGTTCCTTCAGAGAGTTGACAAGTACAACTTACGGCTGAATCCCAAGAAATGTGTGTTTGGGGTAACATCAGGAAAATTTATGGGCCATATGGTAGGAATGAGAGGAATAGAGGTAGACTCTGAGAAGATCAAAGCAATCCCTGAGATGCCGGCATTGAAGACTGAGAAAGAAGTTAGAGCATTCCTCGGGAAAATTAAGTACATCAGTCGGTTCATCGCCAAGTTGACATTAGTGTGTGAGCCTATCTTCAAACTGCTGAGAAAAAACCAGCCAGTGAAATGGAATGAGAAATGTCAAGCGGCCTTCAACAAGATCAGAGACCCAAGAGGAAAGTTCAGACCCAACTGGGAAGGACCCTACATAGTGCAGAAAGTAATGGGAAATGGGGCAGTGAGACTGTCAGATTTGGAAGGGAATGAGTTCGCTGAGCCGATCAACGTGGACAGATTGAAGCAATATTTTGCCTGAGAAAGAGAGACCTGGCAGATGACCTAACCCGACAGAATAAGAAATTCATTCATACATGCATGCATACACGTGACGTATTTGCATTCCTTTTTGTGTTTGTTCTGTTTTGTAATCACAGGTTTCAAAGAAGAATAGAAAGCGGCAAAGACAGGCCGACCAGAAGTAGCAACAGTACAGTGTCATCAGTTTCAGGAATAAACCAGTATTAGTTTTGAGGATGAGTCCCGGGGGGCGAGGCCCACATCAGCATCAGTTTTGGGGATGAGTCCTGAGGGTCGTGACCCACATCATCATAAGATTTGGGGATGAGTCCCGGGGGGCGAGTGATTAGTGGTATTTATATCACTATTTCCCACTCATTTAACCAAATAGTTTGTATAGTTTCTTGAGTTTTGTGAACGTTTTGATGTGTTTTGTGTTATTTTGTAGATAAATAAAGTTTCAGGACATTCTAGAGGTGATTTGGGCCAAAACAGTGAAAATTGGACGAAAAGGGAAATTTTGGTAATTTCCCGCGTCACGACGCCAAAACCTTCAGCGTCGCGACGTCTAACATGCGCTGAACAGTGCTAACATGCGCCGGGTCCACAAATCAAAATCTGAGAAAAGTTTGACTTTGCTAACGTGCGCCGTGCCATGTGTCACCATCACAGCCGATCTACTAATATGCGACGTGCCACGTGTCAGCATCCTACGGTGCCGACAGTCGCCATCACCACGTGTGCCACGTGTCACTGTAGGTCATTTCCATGTCATCAGCCACATCAGCAAGTCAAAAAGTCAACATTTCCACCTCACTGCCACATCATCATCAGCCAATCAGGAAGTGCCACGTGTCGCAATCCTACGGTGCCGACAGTGTTTTTCCCACGTGTCGCCACGTCACCGCCACATCACCGCCGCATCAGCGTCACGTCAGCATCAATCATTGAGTATCTAATCCTTATTTGACACGTGGCGGATAAGAATCTCATCGACCAATCAGAAGCCGCCACGTGTCACAATAATTGAAGCCCAACCACTCTGCCACGTGTCACCTTATCAGCTTATCCAGAATCTTCAAACAGACGAACCAGAGCGTGCCACGTCGACAGAAGCTGGCGTAGCGACGCCAGAGGCCTTGGCGTCGCGACACTGGAAACCTACCGGGGCCTATAAATTCATCTTCAAATTTCAGAATTGGGTGCACCACTCTCTCTCTTATATTCTATCTAAAGAGAGAGTTTCTCTCTCTAGTTTCTTTTAGTTTTTTAGTTTTTTTTAGTTTTTAGTTTTGTAAATAATTTTAATTACGTTTTGTTAATATAGTAATTTACTTTTTTACTTTTTACAGTTTTTACTATTCACCATGAGGAGGTAACTTCCCCAGCTATGGTGAAAGGTAATTCTTTTACTGTTACTATTTAGATTAATCTCCCTTAAAAATAATATATTCACTATTTAAAATATTGACTTAAAAAGGATACCGCCAGATTGGTCGGTTGGTAATTCATTTTAATCTGGTTTAAACCTGACTAATCAAGGATACCGCCAGATTGGTCGGTTGGTAATTTAATTTTGGTTCCGCCTTTATGGCTGGTTGGACTTAATTTGACTTAATCAGGTTACCGCCTTTATGGCTGGTTGGAAAAAGAATCACAAGTTTATATATTATTTTATGGGAGATATCTAAAATAGTAAATAGTAAATAGTAAAAGTAATTCCTTTTACCTTAACATTTTATTTTATTTTATTTTACTTTTCAGCTTTTACTTTATGTCTTTTACTTTTCAGTTCTTACTAGCCCTAGTTATGTGTTAGTTATCTGGGGTTGTGATGAATTCTAATATCACCGGTTTATAAGGGGTTATTTTATAGTTTGGGTAATTTAAAGGTTTACTTATTAAGTCTTAAGCTTAATGCTTCTTGTTGTCTGATCACCAATAAGATTGATGTGGTAAATCAAAAATGAACTAGACATAGGGATTTTAGGTTTCAACCTTAGACTTAATAGCCCACGATCTTCATCTTTTAAAAGATATTAGAATGATTCACAACCCTAGATCTTTGTGTCTTTTGTTATTTTCTTTAGTATTTTCTTTTGTCTTTTTATTTATTTAGCAAATCTACAATCAACCAAATCAATCAAGCAATCATTCTCTTCTCCCTCAATTAGATATTTGTAAATAAATAGTATCAATAATTAATAACAACAGTAGGAATTAAGTCCTCGTGGGATCGATATTTTTATACTACTTGAACGATAAGTGCGCTTGCGTTATACCTGTGTGTTTACGCCGGTCAGTGAGGCCCACATCGGCATCAGTTTTGGGGATGAGACCCGGGGGTGAGGCCCACATCGGCATCAGTTTTGGGGATGAGACCCATGGTCGTGACCCAAATCGGCATCAATTTTGGGGATGAGTCCATGGATCGTGACCCACATCAGCATAAGTTTTGGGGATGAGTCCCGGGGGGCGAGGCCCACATCGGCATAAGTTTTGGGGATGAGTCCCAGGGTCGTGACCCACATCAGCATCAGTTTTGGGGATGAGTCACAGGGTCGTGACCCATATCGGCATTAGTTTTAGGGATGAGTCCCAAGGTCGTGACCCACATCATCAGCAGTTTTGGGGATGAGTCCCAGGGTCGAGGCCCACATCAACATCAGTTTAGGGATGAGTACCGGGGGCGAGGCCCACATCAGCATCAGTTTTGGGGATGAGTCTCAAGGTCGTGACCCACATCATCAGCAGTTTTGGGGATGAGTCATAGGGTCGAGGCACACCCATCAGTATCAGTATGGGGATGAGTCCCAGGGTCAAGGCCCACATTATCATCAGTTTTGGGGATGAGTCGTGACCCACATTATCAGTGGTATTGGGATTCGTCCCAAGGTCGAGGCCCCCGTTGTCGGTTGCAGTTATTGGTATGCGTCCCAGGGTCGATGGCTCTCTGCATCATTAGTTTTGGGGATGAGGCCCAAGGTCGTGACCCACATTATCAACGGTATTGGGATGCGTCCCAGGGTCGAGGCCCCCGTTGTTGGTTGCAGTTATTGGGATCCGTCCAAGGGTCGATGGCCCCCTGCATCATCAGGTTTGGGGATGAGTCATAGGGTCGTGACCCACATTGTCAGCGGTATTGGGATGCGTCCCAGGGTCGAGGCCCCCGTTGTCTGTTGCAGTTATTGGGATGCGTCCCAATGTCGATGGCCCCCTGCATCTTCAACTCAGCTCGAAGCAATAGGCAAGTCAGGTGGCAGCTGGCGAGCCATGTAAGTAAAAATACATTGCATAAACTTTGATAGGGTTTTCTTTGTCACACACTGCACAAGTCCCATCAAAATGGGGGCGACTGTAGGCACTGCATTTTTGCATATAAGTCCCGATGATGAGTCTCGTACGGAGGCACTACTCTTTAGGTTGTGGAAGTCACGGGAAATGAATGTCGGAAGGGGAAATTCAGAATAAGTATGTCATCAGATTCAATTCACTTGTTCACTGCTTTCGCATTCGTGCTGCGTTCGTGAGTACGTTCGAACGTCAAACAGATTGTGGGCGTTCGTGTAGCATTCGAATCGGCATTCGAACGGTGTCGGTACTTCTGGTTTTACTGCTAGCCTCACACCAAGCCTATCCAAAGCCCATTTCACCCAAGCCCAATCCAAAAATAATTAAAACATTTAAAACACATGTCACAAATTAAATAAAATCCCTTCCTTAATCAAACACCAATTAAGATATTCACTCCCTAAATTAAACCCATCTTTTCCTTTCATAAACCAATAAAAAACTTTTTTTTTTTAGGATTCCCTTACTTACCTAGAAACCCTAGCAAACCATTATAAAAAGAAGCCTAAACCAACCTTTCACACCCTAGCTCATTCTAAAAAAAACACAAAAGAAAATAACCTAGCATTCACAACCAAGGCAAAAAAGAAAAAAGCAAAGAAATAATTCTCTCTTCTCCTCCTCTCATCACCGAAACCATAACCCCTAAACACCATCATCACCGAAACCCCTCTAAAACATAAAACATCTGTGGGTCGGTGTCAGGAACAGTATCACTCTGATTTTCATCGAGTTCTACTTTCTTCCCACTTGCCACAGCATTAATGAATTCCATTTCTAGGAAAACCGCATGGAGAGCAACAAATGTTTTGTTCTCTTGTGGGTTGTAGAAGTAATATCATTTGGTTTCCCTAGGATAACCTACAAATAGGAACTTATCCAATTTAGGTTCTAATTTGGTACTATCCAAACGTTTAACGTATGCCCAGCATCCATAAATCTTCAGGAATGAGAAACCTGGTTTCTTTCCTGTCAATATTTCATATGGAGTCTGTCCAACAGACTTTGACGGAACCTTATTCAAAATAAGTATTGCACTATTTAATGCGTATCCCTATAAGGAAATTGCTAGCTCCGTGCGACTCATCATTGACCTTACCATGTCCAACAAAGTTCGGTTTCTCCGTCCGAACACACCGTTCAAATGAGGTGTTCCGGGAGGATTCCACTGTGAAAGAATACCGTATTCTTTCAAGTAATGTTGAAACTCATTGCTTAAGTATTCTTCACCGAGGTCCGACTGTAATGTCTTAATACTTTTGCCCGTCTGTTTTTCTACTTCATGTCGAAACTCTTTGAATTTCTCAAAAGTTTCCGACTTGTGTTTCATAAGATACACATAACCATAATATGATGCATCATCCGTAAAGGTTACGGAGTATTCATATCCACCTCTAGCCTGGCTAGATATGGGCCCGCAAACGTACACATTTACCAATAAAATGTGTTTTAGGCATTTTTCCTAATAAACAAGATTTGCAGACATCATATGAATTAGGATCAAATCCGTCCAAGTATCCATTCTTCGAAAGTGTGGATATGCGAGTTTTATTAATGTGTCCCAATTGACAATGCCAAAGATAAGTTTCATCTGTTTTACTCACTTTGAGCCTTTTGTTTGTCATGTTATATTTTGATATTCATTTATATTTAAAATATAAAGACCATTATCAACATCCGATGTACATATCAAAACATCATCTTTATATACAAAACACCCAGTGTTTCGGAATGCAAAGGTATACCCGTATCAGGTTAAAAAAAGATACAGATATGATATTCCTAGTCAAACTAGGTACAAAATAACAATCTCCTAAATTAAGTACATGCCCCGATGGCAGATTCAAAATATAGGTGCCAACGGCCAAAATGGTGATTCTAGTCCCATTTCCGACTCAGAGGTCGATCTCTCCTGAAGCTATTCTTCTGCTAATCTGCAGATCCTGCACATCAGTACATATATGAGTACCACATCAAGAATCAAAAATCCAATTTTTAAAACCAATAGTGGACATGTTTATTTCAATAACAAACATATCTGAAGTCGGAGCATTGCACGCCCTCGCTTCCCTCAAGTCTGCCTGGTACTTACGACAGTCACGTTTACAATGACCACATTTGCCAAAATATAGGCAGACATCCTAGGATTCGTCTTCCTAGAAGACTGTGATGATTTGGCCTTGCCCTTTTTTCTTTTTTTTCTTCACACCTCCGGAAACCTTCAGCCAAACCTTGGCCTTCTGAGATGTCGAAGTAAGATACGCCTCGCATTTTTTGCCTTTTTGAAGCTCTAGCTCTGCTTCTTTCAGCATTGCCATCAACTTTCCAAGAGTCTTCTCTTGGTTCATCATATTGTAGTTCATGATGAACCCACCCAGTAGTCGGGCAGAGACTGTAAGATCAAATCTATCGAAGTCTCGTCCTCAAAGGTAATATCTAGCTGACCTAGCTGTTCGATGTCAACAATTATCTGCGACACATAGTGCTTGACAGATGTACCCTCTGACATACGCGAGCGAAATAGCTTCTTTTGCAATTCGTATTTCTGAGATATAAGGTTAGATCTGTGAAGGTCCTTCAATTTCAATATCATTTGGTAGGGATCCAATCCTTTATTCTGACGATGAAATTGAGGGGTTATTGCAGCAAGCATGACGGACTGGGTAGTAAATTTGTTATCTCGATGAGTCTTCCAAAGCTCATGATCAACTGCCTACTCTTGTCCGGGCTCAGGCCCGAGAGGTCTCTTTATGACATAGAGTAACTTCTCGGATCCCAGGACTATCATGAGATTCATCTCCCAATCTGAAAGATTCAAGCCGTTTAAGATATTCTCGCCAATGATTATCTCTCTAACGCTAATTCTTCCAGCCATCTTGATTTCTATAGTCTAACTATCCAATCAACAATTTCAGGTACACTCAAAATGTAATGGTTACTATAGTCCAACTATATAACCAACTACAAATGGAGTAGAGTTTTAGTACAGTCTAACTGTTCAAAGAAAACAATAAAATAATTAGTCCAACTAATATTTATAATGACGAATAAATAATAAAAGAGCACGTATTAGCGAGTATTAAACGAAATTACAAATTTAATACAAGCCTCCCACTAATTTTCGGCGAGCCTCTAACCCTCCGTTGAGTACTCGGGAAACCTAGTTTCCTAGTGGGCTAGGATCCCATTAAATAATACACAACCTTGACTTTGGCCAACAAGCTGTATAAGATTTAACTAGGTAGATCTCTAAGATCAACTGGATCCCATCCAATTCCTAGATCCGGTAGGTGGACCTCCAAGTCCAAAATATATATCCAATATATTTCCTAAAAATTTTCCTCTGAATCAACTAAGCCTTGGCTTTGGCTCAACAAGCTTAATGATTCCAGTTAAGCGCAACCCATTGACAGTGGGAAAACTTCGTAATCCACGTCGATGAACAGAAGTGACCTTGACTTTGGCCAACAAATCACAACTGCCCAAGACATACGATGTATAAAAATGTTTTCATGGTTCAAACACATCCGCGATGGACAATGATCTTGACTTTGGCCAACAAATCAAAGCCAATCTTGCTTCTTGAGAAAGAATCACTCAATGGAAGGAAACGTTTAATATTTGATGTGAGGGCATTTTCCTAAATTGGCAACCAATTTATTATCTTTGATTAGGTATCATCATACACCATTAAACATGCATTCTAAAAGCATAATAAGGAACGATAAAATTAATAATGATATGCGGATGGATATGTAAAAAATTATTCCTAGAACAAATCTCTTTTTCTCTCTCCCGCTAGCACTTTACATTCTTCTACCCAATCACATAATACTATAAGAAACCTCATTAAAATTGAGGGGAATTAGTGAGAAGAGAAATACAAAGAGTATAAGAGATGATAGGCTGGACACGCATGTCCAATTTCAAATAAATATCATATTTACAACAATTTCCAAAATTACCCCCACCCGTCTAATATCCATCTGATATACATTATTCATACAAATACATTCAAGTATTCACACAAATCATGTTTTCAATCAATCTAATCTAATTAATTAATCTTCAATTAATGACCATCCAATGTTCATACAACGATTTGATTTGCGCGAGTCCAACTCCTTTAAGAATAAATACTCAAAGTAAATATTCTTTAATTATATCGAACTACAATTTTAAATCCAATTTAAATTGTATCCAATACTAATTCATATTTAATTCCATATTAAATAATTACACTTTTAATAGTGCCTTTTAGACTTGGATTCCAAATCCAATCTAAATGGGTCTCAAAGGCCCAATTAGCATCTAATGCCAATTCAATTAAAGTCCAATGAGCTTTCAATTAATTCTTTATGCATGGGCTTTGGCCATTATGGATCCAACCCATGGTGCCAAGGCCCAAGTTAGGAATCACCCTATGCCTCAAAATCAATTTAGGCCCATTAGGCCCAATTAAATTTTTAAAGGCCCAAAAGTCTTATTTGGACTTTATGGAAATAGTTTTAGGCCCAATTGGATCCAAACCAATTGTCCAAGACCATACTTGGCCCAACCAAGTTCATTAGCCCAAATACAACAAATTAAATTAATTTATTATTCCAAATTACATATTAATCTAATTAAAGTGAAATTAACACAATTAATCAATTAATCTAATATTTCCAAAATACTAATTAATCTAATTAATCATGCTTAACATTCAATTCATGTCCAACACAAATTGAAGCAAAATCAACTCATTCCAACATGCTCAAGCTCACGGCAATTGCAAGGAAATAACATCCAATTTTGATTTCAATCCAATTAAATCAACAATCAATATTCATTTCATGCATTTAACATATCCAATTGTCAAATTTCAAAAAATCACAATAAGATCTAATTAAGGTTACATTCGGCCATGATAAAAATTTGGGAATTTTTGATCCAATCAATATTTCATAAATCCAATGATCCACAAATCCAATTTATCATCATCTAAACATAACCCAACAATCAATTTGAAAAATACATGCTCCAAGCAAAATCCCCAAATTAAAGTTAAGGACCCTAAAATTTAAAATCATGCTTAAATGGCTCTGATACCATTGTTAGTGTCCTACACATGCCACAAGATCACTAAGATGATTTGTGTGTGAATAATAACAAAGTTTGCGGAAACAACTTTCATTGGTTGGTTGAGGAATTTCAAAAATTTATCCTTGAATGTTGAAGCTCCAAGCTTTGTAGAGTGTTTCCAACACTTGGGTGAGTTTCCCTAACACCATATTCAACTCTTTTAAGTGCTAGCTTGATGAAATTTTGAAAGCAAAATTTTCCCTTGGAGCCAAGTGCATGGAGAGATTTTTTTGTGTCTGTTACTTGTCTTCCAAAAACAAGGTTGTTGTGTTTTTGTTTTCCAAAAAGCAGAACAAGGTAGGTAAAAAGTAATTGGTTTTGTGTAAATGAAACCAACCACCTTTGCCAACTACCACCATCACATGTGTGATATGTGTGAAGTGGGTCCCACCACTTTAAATTCAAAATTCAAGTTGGCTCACACAACTAGACTTTGGGCCCGTGTTCGTTTAATCCGACTAAACGAATTTTCAGTCGCTAAATAATTAAATCCAATTTAATTAAATAATGATACCTCACAAAATTATTACGAAAGTCGCTTACGAATTAATTCCAAATTAATCTGTTCGCTTGAATTAAAATCCAATTTTAATTTCGTATTGAAATCCAATTTCAATTAATATATCTGATATATTATTTTAGCCCAAATAAATAAATTAAATAGAAAAATCAAATTTAACTATTAAATTTATTTTACCGATTAATTCAAAATCAATCACGTTCTCTCTTCTGTTCGAATTTAATCCCAGATTAATTCTTACCGTAATTAATTCCAGATTAATTTTCCCTCTCATAATTAATCCCAGATTAATTCTATTCGAGTCAAATGTCATTGGTGAATCTTTGGGAAGCAACCCAAGAGATTCTTGGATATGTCGGCAGTAAATCCGGTTGTCGGACTATCTGACACGTGCGTACCATGTACCACGTTCTCATCGATTTACAAGACATGGTTGGCTTCTACCAAAGCACCATGCCTACCCAATTCTCCAAAAATATCCACGGAGGAATATTATATGTATCAGGCGTAGTAATACTATGTAATGCATAATACGATCCAATATCGGATGTCACATGCTAGGCCTGGGGCTGGCTTTGTGTCTGCCCCGTACGAAGCATATATCGGATCATGAGTAACTAGTCTCTATAATCGAAAAGTCATGACCTAGTCATACTTTCCCGATAGCTGCAGCTTTTAAGAGTATTATTATTGTATCCTGCGTGACCATCATCTCCATATGACTAAAGTGATACTCCCATCTTGACATCACATCCAATACACTACGATTCTCAGTAAACCCAGTACAGGCATACACAGGACTTGTTAAAGTTCCAGACGACCAATACCAAAGCAAACTGATTGTCGCAAATACTAGCGACGTAAATCTCAAGTTAAAGACCACATACACCTACCCTGATTCGGATTCCCATATACACATAGTCATACTACCAATGGGATTCCGATGGGTCTATCCAGAGCAAACTGTTCCCGGTCCAATGGCTAACAGTACCTCTTATCACACTTGCATAAGTATCCAATACTTAAACATATAAGAACTATGTCGTTAAGCTTCCATAACACGCACAAGTGCAATACTAGTCTATTCCGCATTATCGATGTCCAATCTCGATAATACTACGACTAGGGATATTTAATGATTAAATCATTCGTGGATTAATATTGTCTCATATCTTATTAATCCGATTAACCATATGAAATTTTATCATTAATAAATATCCAAGTAATCTTATTACAATAATGATAAAATAGCAATTTCCTTTTGTCACATAATTAATTTGTACAAAAACACAATGTTTATTACAAATAGTGATGTTATGGGTCATAATTGTCCAACATTACCATGCCATAGAAAAACTATTATTCCATAAATGAGTGTTGCTATAGGATACGTCACATATTTACATGATAGATCGAGACAATCTTAATTGATTAATATATACGAGAATAACTCTTATTATTATGTTAATCAACCACAGTTTGATTCGATCAAAGAATTTTTTATTAACATTTAATCATTAATTTGTGAGTGTAACATGTTGTTTCGAAACAGTTGGAATTACTAGTGAAGTGTCGCAGTAGGGTAGGTCAGTTCACCAGATACATATAGAGTTTCTATCCTCTCATACTAAAAATGGACACCATCTGTAGAGTGACGAAAACAAAACCATCTCGTGGCGTATTTGGAATCTCTCTTTCTCGGACTAAAAATCAAGATAGCGGGATATATTGTCGTATATCCCTCCCCCACTTACTATTTTAAAATTTAAGATTTCTACTTAATATATCTAATATTTTAATTCACTAGTGTCTGCAAGTTAATGCGCTGCTAAAACATAACTCAATTTATACTAGTGTAAAATTAGTGACATTTCAAATTTTAACTCTTTAAAAAATTTTACTCACTAATTCTTATTAGTCCAGACTAATAATTTTACTTAATTAAACTAATTTAACTAAGTTTACTTTAGTTACCTAATTAATTTTTACTATTAAACTTTTAGCTCACCGAAAAATTTAAAAAATTGAAATTCATATTAAGGAGAATATTTTAATTAAACTATTTAATTAATATAAGCATCTTATAAATTTCAATGGTACGTGGAGTTGTATCCCAAGTGCAAACCACACTACCTTTCTTTCGGAATCGACTATGGAATTTATGTCCTAGTTTCCATCTGATATACTTAGGGAAAATATAATGCACTTATAAAGCCCATATATCTTAAATTCGAATTTCAAATTTTTAAACCATTAAAACAATTAATCCAAATAATTTATTTTGCATGCATAATATCTACTAATTTAACTTCTTTAAAACTCATAAATCAAATTTTATGACTAGAATAATTATGCATGACTAACATGTTATGGCATGTAAAAATAGAAGAGTAGACACCCTAAGTTATAAGACATGTTATTCAAACATTTCAAATAAAACATATATAACGTAAAAAAAGTACATTGATTGTGCTTTTATTTTTTCTATACTAATCTAATTAATAGAAAAATTTTCAAGGTATTCATTGGTCTTCAAAAACTTGCTCCAATTTACATAAAAAATACATACAATAAAATTTACATAAGACCACTTACAATACTTTGTGAAAATGACCTTATGGCTTTACATTCCCCAAAAGCAAAAAATATATATATAAAAAAATAAGAGCCAGAAAAATTTACGACCAATGCAATGTATTTATCACATGTATATAAAAAATATATATATATATATATATTCATCACATGAACATAAAAATGTGCATACTCTTCACATCAACAAAAATAATTTATATCACACACAAATATATAAAACATAAACTTTTCATAAAAAAATAAGAAAGGTTTAGAGTACTTTTCAACCCGCTTTAGATGCCAATTGTAGAAACTGATTTTCTCGTGTGGCGAAGTTACTTAAGCACCATGATCAACTTGAAATTTTTTTCTATTATTTCCTCCTTTGGATGAATATGAGCAGCCCTATAAGCCACTGTTTTGTGTCATTTTGGTGATTTTTAAACAGATAAAATAGCCCCTGGAATAGTCCGAACACAAAAATGAGTTATATCACCGAAATAGCTCACTACACATACCAAATCCTTTACTGTTTTTGGTGCAATATAGGCAGCAGTCCGGATCATATTTTTCCACCAAAACCACCCCAAACACCCAAAATACAGCCCATTTTGTCCCCAAAAATATTGCAATAAACCACAATCAAAACACTCCCCAAAAGAATAAGCATGTTGCGGCAGTGAACGATTTTTTCTGCTCACTTCCAAGTATTATAAGATAGAGAAGAATGTGATTTTTGATTCCTTTCTGAAGGGTATTATGTGCTATGACTCGCAACCAACAAAGGATGGAATAAGCTATACTTACAAAAAGGATCTATAAACATTTTAGAATCAACGTTTTTTCACACAATCTTTTCTTATTCTATTTCTTTACAACTCTTGAGGGAAAACCAAAAGACAATGGAGGCTATGGTTTACAAAAATGAGAGTTAGAATAAAAAAAAACTATTATTCTTTTTATACTTAGGGTTTTAAGTTATCAAAACATAATACAAACCTTTTCCATTTCCCTTGTGAAATTCGACAATAAGGCCTTGTAAAATGGGAATATTAATATTTTTTAAATGTCTTCATAAAGACATAATCAATTTCCTAAAATAAAATTTTTAACCTCCATTTTAATAAAGATATGAATTTAAAAAGGATATTTTAAATCCATTCATTATAAAAATTTAAATATTAAATTAAATAATAATTTAATAAATACAAGATTTAAAATATTGATTGTTAAATGATTATCTCAAGATCATTTATGGTAACATCTGGCGACCATTACGACTTGTACGTTACCAGAGGCTGATGACTATTACATTTTCGGAGGCATAATACTTGATATAAATCATGATTGAGCAAGTAATAGCTCATAAAATGAGATTTGGGACATTCGGTAAATTCCTTGAAATTCTTACTCGGAACTTAGCTTACGTCTCATCCCGAATAGTCTTTAGTAATTGGGAGGTAACTTTTTCATACGATCTCTGATTTGTATGAATTGTATACCAACGGAAAGCTTAGACCGAGAGCTACAATTTTCGTGTTAGACATTTATTCAAAGTCAAACCCCAAATGGGTTCAAAATTAAGATTCGTGAATAGTCTAGACTTGGAGTGATGTGGCTTAATTATAGCCACCCATTTTCTTGATATAAACCACCCCCTGTGCCTATAAAAAGTGAATTATTCCCTCATCTTCCTCAAGGCCAAAAAAACGTGGGTGTGGAGATAGTTCTTCAAATTTTCTTCTCCTTCCACAAGTTATTTTGGATCCAATAATTGAAGATTCCAAATGCATCCTATGCAAAGTAAGTTCTTTATCCTCTTTTCCTCCTTTAATCTTTAGTTGTACGTTTGAAATATAGAAGTCCAATTCGCACCTTATAAACACTAGAATTTGGAATTGTCAAATTGCCTTTGAATTAGTTGTTAGCATGGATTTTGAGAAGTGCTTTGAGAATATAAATATGTAATAAGGTTTATTTATGTATGAATATGTTTAGGATGTTATGCTTGGTAATTAAATGATTCTAGATGATGGTTGTGTTGGGTTGATGAGTTGAGATGAATTTTGAGTAATGTTGAAGTTGGAGAAGTGCTTATGTGAAAGGCTAATATAGAAGTGGGGATTTACTTGAGCATGGTCTTGGAAGAAGTCATGTTCTGTCCTGAAATCAATCGCATGTCGCGACACCAATGGCTCAGCATCGCGACGCGTAGCAAAAGATGGCCATTATATTAATTCTGTCGTGGGCGATTCTCGAGCATTGCGATGCGATATAAGAATTTCTTTCTACATCGACCCTGCCCAGGTGCGTGTCGCGACACGTGACCATTTCTCAGGATAAATTTTTTAGCCAATCCAGTTTCAACTCTGGATATTATAGACCACCCGAAGGGCTTCGTATCATTTTATATACATGTAATTTACCATAGCACAAACATAGAACATCATGTAGGGATAATAGTTTCAAAGCGTATTATGCGACTTGTGTTATGATTAAGTTACCAATTATAGATCATTGCAGGAACCACAATTGCCTTCAGCAAGAGAATAATGCCAACCAATTCCAAATTAGTAAGTGGACACTTTGTTTCTTAAATTTATTTTATATTATGATTGTTTTAAATATCAGACTTACTTTTCCATTTTTAGGGCGTTAGCCAAGTTCACTTTTATTAATATTTTGATTGAGCATATATTGAGAAATGATTTAGAAAAAAAAAATTCTTAATATATTACTCTATGTTTTCGAGGCATGAGGGAAAACCCCACCTCAGTATGTAACTTGACACAGATATGGAATTGACGAACTCGGAGATCGTGTGCACACGCAGTTCAGGACTAGGGAAGACAGATACCCCTAGGACCTAGATTCAGAGCCTGGAGGGTAGCATAGATCGGCACCCCCGGTTCTAAATCAGTGGCTTGGGGGACAGCAATATGTAACTCCCAAAGACCACTAGTGTCAGGGACAAACAGTGGCATGCTTTGGGAGATGGCGATACGTAACGTCCCAATGTCATGGGTTTGCACTCCTGGCTTTAGTTAGACGTATGAGGGGACGATGATACGTAACACCCACATGCGTTAGGATTTTCAGAGACAACTTCCAATGATAGGATTTCAGAGATAAGGTTTTCTGAAATGCAGTTTTCAGAAATGATAGTTTTCTAAAAAAGGTTTTAGAAAGAAAAGTTGGTTTTACAGAAAGACTCAAAGTTTTAGAGACAGAAACGTTTTTCAGAAAAATTTTATTGAAAAAGTTGTGCTTTCAGATAAGGAAAGAGTTTTTCAGAGAAAGGTAGATTTCTGGTAATAGTTTCGATTTAGAATCATTAGTTTTTATAAAAGTAGACATTATTTGTTTTAAATCGTCCACTCACTTAGATCGTTCAAATGGTCTAATCCCCCCACTCACAGCTTCTATATTTTACAGGTATTCCCGGAGGATGAGCTCGAGAGGATGGATACTGATAGCAGTCACTAGGGTGTTCGGTCCACAAGGTCAAGTCAGAGATGAGTTCAGTTCAGTCAGAGTCAAAGAATGACATGTGTCATGTAGTAAATATTACATATGCAATGCACTATGAGTATTCGATGTCATAGTTGTAATGTATACTAAAATTGAGTATTTAGTATGAAAAGTGTTATGCATTTTTGTTGATATAGTTAGGCATTGGTTCCATGCATTAGTTTTATATATGAAATCAGATTAACAGTTGTCAGATAGTCAGAGGCTCAGAGGAGTATGATAGCCTATTCTCTACCGGTAACATCTCCGGATTGGGGATGTTATAAAGATGGTATCAGAGCATGGTCTAGGGAATCAGTGACTACAGTGGGTAAAGTGCTGGGTCTTATATATGCAGTTGTCTAGGATACCCGTATGTGAGGCACTACCTATCCAGTAGTTGATCCTCGAGTACGTCATCAAGCTCTATAGACAGTTTAGTAAGGATTCCTGAAGTTATCTGAATTCCCTTACTAGTAAAAGAAATCACAGCCCTAATTCTAGCAAGAAATCCTCTATAGTTACCATGGTTTACCTACAAGAGTTTAAGAGGAGTTATGAGAGCAAATAGTAAATTTCTAAGAATGGATATGTAAATGAGTGAGAAGAGAAAGCTACCAAAAAAGTAAAGAGTGGTAGATGGATGTTCAAGCAACCTGAGACAATAAGAGATAAAGGTACAAAAATATATAAATAAGGAAATACTAGAACTTATAGCAGTAAAGAGAATAAAGTGAGCCTGAGCAAGAATGAAAGATGCTGAGTAAACCAAAGTAAGACCTCTTCCTTCCTACGAGGACTCTTTTCCTCATCAGAGAATTCCCTGGAATTGACCTAATAGCCTTAAGTACTCTATATAGATATCAAGTTTCCTGAGTAACGAAGGGGTGTCAGAAAGATAAAGGAAGCAAGGAATCAAAATTAGATGTGGGAGTTCCAATAGACAAGAGATGTCAAAAAGTGTGTAAAGACTTTAGATCTTCCAAACCCAAGTTCGCAAGTGAATAGATAAAAATGGTAGACATCAATGATTTATTGCCTTAACCGAAGAATTCGATAGCTAAGGTCTCGATTTACCTAGAGCCTCATCTTCTAATAATACCAGTCAAAGAGACGGTCCTAATAAAGTCTATCTCATATCTGTCTCATATGAGTAATAGACTTTACCAAGATATAGAATATTAGAACAAGAAACGTCGATATCTGTAGAGACGTAAACTGATTGCTCAGTACGTACTAGCATAGAAAGAGAATAGTCATACGAAAACTTAGTTCGTATAACGTTAATATTCTAAGACAAAAGTGGTGCATTTGTAAGAATAAATTACTTAGAAGAGACTAAAGAGACTTCTTAGGTTATACAAATAAGAACCTGAACTAAACAATAATGAGCAGGTTCATAGTACTAGTAAGAAATCCGTAGATCGGACCAATACTAGTAGAATGCCACAAAGGTTCAAAAAGACAAACTCATGAGATAAGAGACATTCAGAATTTAACCAAAAAGTACCATTGAGGACAGAAAGATTAGATGGTAACGTAGTAACCCGTAGTTAGAGCAGAGAGCAGAGATCTAGAAAACAACTAGAAGGATAAACCACCACTAGCCTCAGCAGCAGAGCTTAGAGCTAAGAGATATAATATGAAAATTGTAAGAAGGGAATAGAAAGTGACAAGAGAAATTAGTACTTATGGTGATATAAGCAGCATAGCATAAAGATAATAACGTATATGGAGACCAAAGAATGGATGATAAAATTTATGGAACCCTAAGACAAGGAATAATAGATTCAGGTCTCGACGGAGCGAACGGTGATAAGAAAGTAAAGGTTAAAAAGAGTAAGGAATTGAAGTAAGCAATATATAGCAACACAGAAGTAAGATACTCGACTTATACAGAGTTTTCCATAGCTTAGACAGCCAATTTATACAGGATTAGTGAAAGTATAGTACCCAAGCTAAAGGATCAGTAAAAATGCCATAACATGTGTTAAGATATGGGGCTTCTAAGGAAGTGAGGACTTAGGAGACTCAAGAAACCGAGATAAGGAGGAAAGTCAAGTAACATAGCAAAATTTAGAAAGAAAGAATTGTTAGACAGTTATGACCCATAGCGTCACTATTTTGTAAATGATATTGTATTATTGTACAAAATTAACTATGTAGTAATGAAATTGCCTTTTACCGTTTTGTAATTTATTTACTTTGATATAAATGGTAAGAGTCCCTATGATTAGTTCCGGATTGTGATGATATGAGACGGTATCAATCCATAAAGGTTTAATCATTAAATATCCCTAGTCGTAGTATTATCGAGATTGGACATCGATAATGCGGAATAGACTAGTACTGCACTTGTGCATGTTGTGAGGGCACAACGGCATAGTTCTCATATATTTAAGTATAGGATACTTATGCAAGTGCGATAGGAGGTTGTGTTTTACCGATGGTACGGAAAACAGCTTCGCTCTGGATAGACCCCGCGGAATCCCATTGGTAGTATGTCTGCGTGTCTATGGGAGTCCGCTTCAGGGTAGGTGCATATGATCTTAACCTGAGACTTGCATCGCTAGTACTTACGACAATCGGTAAACTTTAGTTTTGGTTGTCCAGGGCTTTAACGGGTTCTGTGTACACCTCTTCTGGATTTATCGAGAATCATAGTGTATTGGGTGTGATGTCAAGATGGAAGTATCACTTCAGACATATGGAGATGATGATCGCGAGGGATACAGAACTAGTACTCTATAATGGTTGCAACCATCGGGATAATATGACTAGGTCAGGATTATCCGATTCAAAGAGACTGGTTGCTTGATGTCCGATATGTGTATCGTACGGGGCAGACACATTTCCAGCCCCAGGCCTTACATGTGATCATCCGATACTGGTTCGATATACACTATACTACGGTATACTACGCCTGTTATAGATCTTATATTCCAATAAGAATATTTCTGGAGAATTGGGTAGGCATGGCGTTTTGCTAGAGGCTAACCTTGTCTTGTAAATCGGTAAAAACGTAGTACTTGGTACGTACGTATTCAGATAATCTGACGGCCGTATTTACTGCCAACATATCCAGAGATCTCTTGGGTCGCTTCCCGAAGATTCACCAATGACGTATGATTCAAACTCGATTAATCTTGGATTAATTACGGAGAGACTTTATCTTGGATAAAGTACTATACAAAGAGAGAGAACGATTAATTTGGAATTAATCGTAAAAATATTATATTCGATATAATAATCGAAATTCGATTTCGACGCGAAATTAAAATTAGATTTTAATTCGGGCAAACGAGTTAATTTAGAATTAATTCGTTAGCGACGTAAATAATAATTTCGCTAGGCGTAATTATTTATTTAAATTCGATTTAATTAACGTTGCGACGAAAGTTCGGTATTTCGGAAATATCGAACCCGAACGCGTGAGTGCGCGTGGGCCCACTTTCATTTGGGTTGTGTGGGGCCCACATGAAACATGTCATTTTATGCATTATTTAATTGTTAATACATTGCATGGTGATAGTGTACAATACACTCAATGGTTTTGCATGGAGTTTGAGTGTTTGACACTCTAAGCCATTGCATGATTTGTGTCATAAGTTTATTATTAATTTAATAAATATTATGGCATAAATATAAATTGATTTTTTGTAACAAAAATCATTCAACTCTCCTCTCTCTCACATTGCCGAAACTACATGCAGTTTTGGGCTCTCCATTTCTTCAATTTTTGTGGCAAGATATGAAGAAGTTGTGCATTCAAAATCACAACAAAGGCTAGCACCTTCAAGGGATCATACATAGGTGATATGGGAAACTAATCCTTGAGCTTGGAAGGATCAAACTCGACTTTGAGTCCCTCTTTTCTTCTTGGCCGAGAGCTTCACTGCACAAGGGAGGAATTTCGCATCATCTTAGCATCCATTTTCAAGTATTGTGAGTATGATTCCGCCATACTTCAATTAATTCATTCATGTATTTATATATTTTGCTTGTTCTTGTTGATATTGGGGCTTGGTAATTATTTTCAACAAGAATAATAGTGGGAGTACGGTAGAAGCTTGAGAAAGCATGAGCCTTATTGAGGTTCTCAGTACGAAATAGTACGACCAATAGATGGAGGTAAATTACGAGTAAAGTTGAAGGGGTAATTCAGATATGAGTTCGGTCAGACTTTATTAGATTTAGGTGCTAGTGTTAATCTAATGCCATATTCTATCTATATACAGATAGGACTTGGAGAGATTAAACCTACATCTGTGGTCCTACAGTTAGCAGACCGCTTTATCAGAACACCACAGGGAGTAGTTGAAGATGTTTTTACTATAAATTGATAAATTTTACCACCCTATTGATTTCCTAATTTTAGACACTCAATATGTGGTTAACATTGAGTCAAAAATGCCTATCATCTTAGGTAGACCTTTTCTTACTACAGTTAATGCCCTAATTAATTACAGGAACAGTTTCATGAAGTCATTTGGAAATATGACACTGAAGGTGAATATCTTTCATGTTGAGAAACGACCACGAGATGATGATGAGTGTCATTATACATACCTGATAGACACAGTCTTATCGGAAACAGCCTTTACATAACATGAATCTAGCCCTCCCGAACTGAAACTAATCCCAAAGAATCGTAAAAAGAGAAAAATGAGAGTTAGTGCCCACTTGAAGATGATCTATGGAAAGTTAAAAAAGAGGTTGAGCTAATTTTTCTATATGTGCAACCTAAAAATTACAACAATCACCAGACCCTGGGGGATCCATGGATAAACTGACACAGTTAGATAAAAAATCATTTTCATGTCTTAATCACCAGTGGATAACAAAGAAGAAAGAATATGGGAATAATTGGTCCGCTACATTGAAGCCACCATGACCACTTGGGAGATTACATCTTGCTGAAGATGTTAAACTTAGCGCTAGCAGGGAGGCAACCTTTGCATCTGTATTTATTTTATATTATTTTTTGTTTCATTTTCTTTACTTTAGTTTTATTTTATTGTGTGCTAATCGCATGTTTATTATTTGCATGAGTATTCACGCAGGTGTTAGCACAACCCACGCAGCTCACACAACCAAAGTTTCACCAGCAGGAGCCTGATCAACTCCATGTCTGGTAGTATTTTTCCTCACTCCTTTTTCTTTATATTTATCTTACATTGAGGACAATGCAAGTTTTAAGTGTGGGGGTGTATGCATGTAGTGATACTAGCTGTTACATTAAAAAAAAATTTAGTTTTAAGTCCTTAATAGTAAAGCATATGTCTAATTATGAATATTGTTTGCTTTAGGATGAAATCTTAGAAATGATAAGTTCTTTAATGTACATTTAGCTGATTCCTTGAGTAGTTGATCTAGGTTAGACACGTAAGCACTTAACTATAGATTTTTAGGAGTGAAAACCTAGATAGTTGGCAAAAAGGCTAGTTGAAGGAGTTGCATGTCGATGAATGACTATCTGCCTAGATATCTATCCTGATTTGCTACTGTTATGATGTATGGTATGCCTAAAAATAAAAAGAGAAAGTCTCGAAAGAAAAAAATTAAACCATCTATAACCGATAAGCGTGAAGCTACCCATGGGCGAGTGTTAGGACCACCATGAGGAGAAATACTACCTTAAAGGGTAGGTGTGTTGAAAAAAGAAGAAAGAAAAGAAAAAGTTGCAAAAAAATAAGAAAGAATAAAACAAATTATACCATACTAAGCATAGAAAGGCAATTACAGAGCACATTTGAGATATCTAGGTTGGTTTGACCTATCAGATCCTAATTTTTAAACGAAATCATTGAGTTGGCTTGCCTAAGAGTCGAGCTGTGAATGAACCTTTACACACACACACTGTGAGTCTGGCTTAGATGATTTATTTAAGGACTCAGATTTGAGTTGCATTAAGTACTTTGAAGGTTCTCTGATTTCATTATTAGGCATTCTTTGAGGACAATAATGTGTGTAACTATTAAGACTATTTTATTTTGTTATTTTTGCATGATTGTATATTTTGAATGACGTTTGTGGGTGTCATCGCTGCAAGCCCTCACGAGACTACAACTCGTCCACTAGGGACACCTATGGGTTTAAAGGCTTATTACATATGCTAAATGCAATCGTGATCCCTACGAAAGTGGCTTAGATAGTTTTTTATTTTTATTTTAATTTAGTTCTTATTTTCTTTTTGCGCTTGAATTGCTAGGGACTAGCAATAAGCTGGTTGGGTTGTGATAAGTGCATGAAAATGTATTTTGAACATCATTAATTCAGCTCTATTGTTAAGTATTTATTCTTAATTATAGTTTATTTTATGTTTTATTATTAGGAAGCAATGGAACATGGATATTGGAGCAATTACACATGTTTCGGGGACCTTACGGATGCATCAGAAGCACGCGAAAAGAGCGGAAATGCATAACTTACAGCACCAAAAAATTACACTAGTGCCGCGGAACCCACTTTCTGGCGCCGCGGCACCTCCTCAGCTTCTTCCAATATATTTTTCCCGCAAGTTGGGCAACGCAGCACCACTTTCCGGAACCGCGGCGCCCCGAAAAATGTCCAGAAACTTAATTAGGTCATATTTTATGCGCATAAGTAAACCCAAGTTTGTCCTAAACCCTAAAAAGAGAAGAGAAAATACACAACAAAGAGTTGAAATCACATACTTGAGAGAGAAAAATGAGAAAACTTCAAGCCAGACAGAATGTCTCTCCGATCTATCCAGGCTGTAACTATTTCTTTTATGGAGAACTAATCTCCTAGGCAAAGCTAAGGATGAACTCTTGTAATTAGGTTCTTATATTCATGTTTTTGATTCCTGAATGCTATTCAACATTTAATATAATTGACGATTTGTAATTCTTTGTTATATTATGATTATGAATCCAGAGAATGTGTTTTACCAATTTGCATATAGGAATAGTCATGTTTCTTCTATGTGTGATTGGGAAACCCAGTTGTGACTGGTTATGTTGTTTTATGAGTTGATCTTCTACTGCAGTATTGCTTGTGGGTATATTGTCGACGTTAGATAGGTCATAACGATAACATAGTGTCTTATTAACATAGAGATAACAATTCATCGATTACCTTAGAATTTAATATGTTTTGAATTGAACTATCTTCCGATTATTGGTTTGGGATGTGATACCTTCAATTGAGTAATAATAGGAATCAATTACTGAATATAGGGATTTGATACAAGAGGGATTCCCAACGATTTGCTACTTTTCTCTACTGATAACCTTTAAGTGTTTTTTGTAATCTTTAATTTACATTATCAATTCAATCATTTTCTTTAATTCAGTAACTGCTAATATTTTCATTAAGTGAATTAGTTCCTTGTAACCATCTCTTTGAAGAATCGACACCCCAACTATACTGTGATAACTGCAAGTATTTTTTGGGCGTAATCAGAACACTGGCTATGTAAAAAATAGAGTCCTAAGCTTATAGATAAGTAGCACATGCAACTGCAACACATGTAATTAGTTAGAACACTACAGCCAGAAAACTCCAGGACAAACCCCACCATCCCAGCACTCGTCACACAACAGCGACAAAGATGGACTTTCATGTTCCACTTAAGACATGCCCCATAAACAAGAGCATAATGTAAAAGGAAAATAACCCTAAGCGAGAGATTTAAAAAAGAAAGAAAGAAAAATAGAAGTTGTCTAGATGAAGTGATGAAGAGAATATAAAATAATAGCATTAGACATTGTTAGAGACATGTAAGAGATAATATCCTTCTGGTAAGGAAACATAGATATAGATCACGAAACTTCCAGATATAGAATAAGATCAGAAGAAAAGATAAGATGGTCAATAAGTCAAGTTGAACTGTCGAGGTGTGGCAACAATAGGAGAGAATAATGAGTAAGCGATGACAGAGGTGTGTAACAATAAGATTTTAACATACGTAATCCAGGTGAAGTAACCAGCCGTAGTTTAAGTCAACTAAACCACCACGGGGGATGCCAAAGTAAAACTATGGGGGCAACGAAAAATGGGATGCTCAGATTGCAACTAAGTATGGAAAATAAGTTGGTGTAGAGCACCGTAACCGAAATTATAGTAGCAACAGAAGTAATAGTACTGATAGAGTATGAACTGTAGATAGAACCGAATCGCTAGCGACGATAACGAAACAAGGAATATTGTTCAAGCAAAAATATACATTGTAACATCCGGTGAACCTGACAACTTGTATGGTACCAGAGCCTGACGACTATTACAATTAGGAGGCATAATACTTAATATAAATAATGTTCAAGCAAGTACGTGCTCATAAAATGGCATTTGGGACATTCAGAAGATTCCTTGAAATTTTGACGCGAAACTTATTTTATGTTACATCTCGAACAACTTTTGGTAATTGGGCCGTAACATTTTCATACGATCTCTGATTTTTATGAATATTATATCACCGGAAATCTAAGACCGATAGCTACACCTTTCACGTTGAGCATTTTTCCAAATTCAAACCAAAATAAATCAAAAATGATAAAACAGTGACTGCTACATTAAATTTCGGGATTGGTCTAGAAAAGATGAGGTGGCATAATCCCAACCACCCAAATCCATCACAAAAATCAGCCCCATTCCTCTATAAAGAGGAAACTATTCCCTCATTCCAAAAGTGGTAATTGGGTAGAGAAAGGAAGAAAAAACGTGAGAGAAAGAAAGTGAAGAAGAGAAGAAAAGAAAGAAAATAGAGAAAAAATGAGAAGGAGAAGCAAAGAAGAAGAAGATGAGCATCAATTGAAAGATTGTAGAATGAAGAAAATCAAGAAGAATAGAGATATTGGCATGATAAGGATTGTATATTGGTGATTGATAAGTAAGGATAATGATTATTGAGTTAAATACCCAAATTTGGAAAATCTTAAGGGTTTAGTTAAAAACAAGAAGTGTGAAGTTAAATAATTATTTGGGGGTGATATATTGGTTTAGAATATATGGAATTGAAGTTTAATGGAATTGTTTGTGTGATGGTATTAATATTTAAGCATTGATGATGCAATTGGGTAAGATAGACTTGAGAAAGCAAGTGCAAAAACCTGGAAATTAGGTGCTCGTCGCGATGCCAATGGGTTAGCGTCGTGATGCGTACTGGAAATTAAGACAAGATCATTTCTGAATAGTGCACGTCGCGACGCGAGATCAGAATTTTCCCCAAATTAGTTTTATTTCATTCTAGTTCCACCTCAGCGCGTTAGAGGCCACCATATGGGTCTCGTATCAGTTCGTGAATACACAGTACACCAAGATATATGGATGATATTCTTTGAAATAATAATAAGTGCTTTAGTGGATAAATTTAGTTTAATTCAGAACATGATCCCCAGCCCATTTTCTAATCGAATTTGTCAATCATAGATCATCGTAGGAACCAGAGTTTCCTTAGCAAGTGAGTAAAGCTAGCCAGATTCCAAACTAGTGAGTGGACGCTTTCTTTTAAGTTGATTTTCATTGTGTTGTTGTTCATATCAGACTTACTTTTCAATTTGAGGGCATTAGCCAATTTCATTATCAGTTACATCTTGTTTAGCATGTTTTGAGAAATGACTTAGAAAATAGTATGTCTTAAGAAATGTTTTCGAAAAAGTATTTTAAAAGCATGAGACTTATGATTTTTGTGGCATGGGGGAAAAACCCACATCAGTATGTAACTTATCACAGATATGGAATTGATGGAGAGGACATGTGCACATATAGAGGACTGGGGGATGGTGAAATGTAACACCCCCAGATCCTAGCTCAGGACTAGGGATGACAGATGGCCCTATGATCCTAGTTTCAGAGCTTGAAGGGTAGCATAGAACTACATCCTCAGTTCTAGTTTAGTGGCTTAGGGGACAACGATATGTAACGCCCCAAGACCACTAATTTCAAGGACATGAGTGGCATGCATTGGGGGACGGTGATACGTAATGCCACAAAGTCATGGATTTTCACTCCTGGCTCTAGTTAGGCGTATGGGGGGACGATGATATGTAACGTCCCCATACGTTAGGTTTTCAGAGACCAGTTTTAGATATAGTTTTCAGAAAAGTTCCAGAGAAAGCTTTTCTAGAAATAAAGTTTTCAGAAAAAGCAGTTTATAAGAGATTTCCAGAAAAGAAAATTTTAGAAAAGTTTTTCAGAAAAAGAAAGAGTTTCTTTCAGTTTATAAAAGAGACTTTCAGAAAAGATAAGTTTTACAAAAGAGATCTCAGACAATATTTTCATAAAAGAGTTCAGAGTTTTCAGACCAGAAAAGAGATTTTCATATTAAGTTATTTATGAACCTTGGTTTTAAACCAAACATTTTCATAACAGTATTTCTAATTTCCTTTTAAATTCTCCATTCACTTAGATCATTGAAACGATCTAACCACCTTATTTTACAGGATCTTGGAAGACAAGCTCGGGAGGATGGATACTGATGGCAGTCACTAGAGAGTCTGAGTCCATCAGAGTGTGTATTAAGTTTTAGTATTGTCAGTGTCAAAGTAAAAGTTGTATGTCATGCACTGTATTGAATAAGTTATTGAAATATGCTAATATGTTTATTATCAGAGTTGTGATGTGTAGTACTGATGAGTACAGTATATGAGTATTTGAGATGCATTTCATGTTGTAGAGTCGGGGCAATGGTCCCTATACATGAGAAAGTCATTTGAGATTTTCTCAGTTAAGATGATTACAGACAGATAGTCAAAGGCTCTAGGGGAAGTATGGCCTATTCCCTACTGGTTGCATCTCCTAGATTGGGGATGTTACAAAGATGGTATATGAGCATGGTCTATGGAGTCAGTGACTACAGTGGGTAAAGATGTTGGGGTCTGGTATACGCAGTATATCCGGGATACCCGTATACGTGGCACTACCTCTCCAGTATCTGATCCTCGAGTACGTTTCATAGATAGCTTAGTAAACATTCCCAAGGCTACCTAAGCTGCTTCTCAATAAGTAACCCTAATTCATACTCTAGTTGGGAATCATTCCATGATTATTCGGAATTATCAGTACAAAATTTAGTAAAGCCACGAAACTAGTAAATACAAGTACTAAGAATAGTTAGTTAGTGGAGTGGGAATAGAAAGCTATAAGAAATGAAGAAAAGATACATATAAATTTAAACAGCCAGAGACAAAAGGTAAAGAGATAGAAAGAAATAGTAAAGTTCTAAGGATACCCACTCAGGAAAGCAGGAAGAGAAAGAGAAAGCTAGAAAGGAAAGTAAGCAAAGATACATAGTTGTTCAAGTAACCAGAGACAGTAAATGGGAAAGATACAGAAGTATATGATAAAGGTGTTGAGTTTCAATCAAGTCCCAAGATTATAAACATGCATAAAAACGAGTTGAATACACAAAGGAGTAAGGTGGAATACATACTCACATTGATGGGTTTGATGCTAGGAAGAACAAGTTGCGTTTTTGTCTCCCTCCAAGATCGGTTTTGGACTCCATTGAGCTGCTGTGATGCTCGGTTGGGGCTGTTTTGATGCCTTCTAAATTCGGCCATTGATGACTCCATGGAAGCTCAAAGCTTCAAGCTCCAAAAATAAATCCAAGCTCACAAATTCGTTTCCCTATCACCATAATATAACCCATGTGTGTGCTAGCACTACTCTTCTTCAATTTGCTTCTCAAAATTTCGATGAAACCAGAAAATTTTTAAGCAAAATCGGCTTGAAGCCGTGAAGGAGATGGAGAAGAAAAGAGAGGGAAAAGAGGAAGACCGTATGTCTTGCATGTTAGAGAGAGAAAATCTTTTACTTTTTGTTTTATATATTTACCAAGTAAATAATAAATAAAACATATATTACTTTTTAATACAAAAGTCAAAAAGCAAGAAATAAATAATGTTATATTTCATTTCAAGCTTTTAAAAGCTTTTCATCAACTCAAATCAACTATTCACATCAAATCCATCCACTTTAATAAAATGACAACATGTCATGTCACATCACTCAAAGTGACAAGTGACTTGACGATTGATGCGACTAGCGATTTGACGCTTGATGTGACTTGCGTTCCGCGCTCGAATTCCAAATGCGAATGCGCTCGCAATCACTCTCGGGCTTGGGTTCGCTAATTCCAAATTAACGAATTTTCCGTCGCGTCGTAATTAAATGATTACGCCTAGCGAAATCACTATTCACGTCGCTAACGAATTAATTCTAAATTAATTCGTTCGCCCGAATTAAAATCTAATTTTAATTCCGCGTCGAAATCCAATTTCGATTAATATATCGAATATATTAATTTTATCGATTAATTCCAAATTAATCGTTCTCTCTCTTTAATTAATATTTTATCACAGATAAAATATCTCCGCAATTAATCTCAGATTAATTTTCTCTCTCTTCCAATTAATCCCAGATTAATTAAGTGCGAGGTATACATCATCGGTGAATCTTCAGGAAGCGACCCAAGAGATCTCCGGATATGTTGGCAGTAAATACGGTCGTCGGATAATCCGAACACGTAAGTACCTCGTACTACGTTTATACCGATTTACAAGACAAGGTTGGCTTCTAGCAAAGCGCCATGCCTACCCAATTCTCCAGAAATATTCTTACAGGAATATATAGATCTGTATCAAGCGTAGTATACCGTAGTATTGTGTATATCGGCCCAGCATCGGATAGTCACGTGCTAGGGCTGGGGCTGGATAAGTGTCTACCCTGTCCGAAGCACATGTCGGATGTCTGGTAACTAATCTCTATAATCGGATATGCATGACCTAGTCATAACATCCCGATGGTTGCGCAACACTTAAGAGCACTAGTACCGTATCCTGCGTGACATCATCTCCAATATGACTGAAGTGATACTTCCGTCTTGACATCACACCCAATACACTACGACTCTCTGATAAACCCAGAAGTGGAGTACGCAGAACCGGTTAAAGCCCTGTACACCAAGAAAAAAGTCTATCGATTATCGTAAGTATTAGCGATGTAAGTCTCAGGTTAAGACTATACACACCTACCTTGATTTCGGCCTCCCATAGACACATAGTCATAATACCAATGGGATTCCGAGGGGTCTATCCAGAGCGAAGCTGTTTCCCGTACCATCGGTGAAACACGACCTCCTATCGCACTTGCATAAGTATCCAATACTTATATATATGAGAACTATGTCGTTGTGCCCTCACAACGCGCACAAGTGCAATACTAGCCTATTCCGCATTATTGATGTCCTATCTCGATAATACTCCGGCTAGGGATATTTAATGATTAATCCTTCGTGGACTGATACTGTCTCATATCATCTCAATCCAGGAACTAATCATATGGACCTCTCTTCATTTATATATCTATGGTGATTTAATCACAAATTATGAGAGTGCAATTTCCTTGTCACATAGTTAATTTGCTACAACAACACAATGATCTGTGCAAATAGTGACACTATGGGTCATTTTATCCAACAATCTCCCACTTGGCACATAGCCAGTCACTCAAGTGTCCAACACCCGAACTATGTACGGTTCGCTCAAATTGCTGAGGAAAGGTTTTCGTCAGCGGATTTGCGTAATTATCTTCTGACGCGATTTATACGATCATCCCATCGCCACGATGTATGATCCGAACGAATCAGATGATATAGAAGTATATATCTGGATTGTCGATGAGACCATTAATTCTTTAGCCTGTGCTGACGCCTAGCTCAGCCGCTAACAGAACTATATCTAATCTAATTAGATTTATTATCAATCCAAATGGCTTCTATTGTTGCCTCAGCTGCAGCAATAATCCGAATTTTTTGTTTATTCGACAACAGTTATCTTGCTCGGAATATTTCCAGCTTACTGTCCCGTTATTCAAACTTTATAGTACCGTATTATTTAATTGTTTGGAAACTTGCAGCAGTGATCCCAATCACTTCAAGTTCTCCATCTCCATAGTTTAAGACAACATCTTTAGTTCTCTCAGATACTAACAGATGTTCTTAATCTTCAATCCAATGACTATCACTTGGATTGACCCGATTGTGACTCCATATGCTCGAAGCGTATGAGACACCAATACAAGTACATTTTAAATGTACAATTTCCAGAGTGTTAACAACTCCAAATCTATCCCTTGAATAAAGGTTGTTACTCCCCAGAATTCTACGGAGAATTTCTTATGAAAGCCAAGCTTTCACCGATTGCTTTATGGGAATTTCATTGTCAGTGCCCTCTCCCACTAACCTCCTTATATACACAAGAATTATTTCGTTTTGAGTCAAATCATAAACCATTATGATTATTTCAAAACGTCAGTTCCAAGAACCTTATGCTTGTTGCAATCCAAACATGGATCGAATAACCCGCAAACCTTGTTTGTCGGTTATACAAAATCGTCAGGATGTTGTAAGCATCCTCCAAAAGGTTTCCTTTTCAGGAAAGCGATTTTGATCTGCAACTGACACATTTCATAGATGAAATATGCAGTTATCAACAAGCATCTTCAAAATGGATTTACCATGGCAACAGGTAAAAGGTTGAACCGTTATTAACACAATGTTGATAACGATATCTTTTCGTCAAAAGCCCGGCTTTGTACGTTGGTATGTTGCCTTCCATGTATGTCTTCCCTGAAGAAGTTTAATGTACCATAGGCGCAATGCCTTGTGGTACAACAACTAGTATCCAAAATAGTTGTTAAACATGGAATCCATTCCGGACACATGGCACTTTGCCATAATAGAGAGTCGATACCTGTATCACTTCCTCAAAACGTAGTCAGTTGGTATATACTTCATAAGATTGACATCTTTATGAGGTTAGATCAGAAACCCATACCCTAGGTTATTTTCTGACTCTATCCGATCTACTCAGTTCTTGTGTATTCGAGATTAATGGTATAGATTCATCATAGATGAACTATTTGTGTTCCATTAAGGACTTCGTTCCTTGAACAGTATTACTCCGATTTTCATCGAGTATCACTATCCTCCCACTGACCACTGCATATCGGTATTCCTCTTAGGAAAACCGCATGGTGAGCAACAATCACATTCTTCTCATGTGAGATTTATAAGTACTATACTTATGGTTTCCCTTAGGATAACCTATATTGGCACTTATCCAATTTGGGTCCTTAGTTTGGTATCATCCAAACGTTATGCCTGGCATACCCAAATTATCAGGAATGAGAAACCTCATTTCTTCCCTGTTCATATCCTATATGACATCTGTCAAACAGATTTATATGGAACCTTATTCTAAAAAAGTTATTGCACTGTTAAAACTTATCCGTTGAAGGAAATGGTAGCTCAGAACGACTCATGATTAGCCTTATCATGTCTAACATGATTCGGTTAATCCGTTCGGACACACCGTCACTTTGACGTGTTCCGAGAGGAGTCCTCATCTGAAAGAATACCATACTCTTTCATGTATGTACGAAACTTACTGCTTAAGTATTTTCCATTACGGTCTTACCGTGGCGGAATAATACTATAGCCGATCTGTTTATTTACTTCGTGTCGAAACTTCAAAAGTTTACGATCTGCGTTCTTCAAAAGAAACACATAACCATAACGATATGCCACATCCGTTAAGGTCACGAAATATTCATGTTCACATCTAGCCTAGCTAGATATGGGCCCACTTACTTCACCATGAATAGGGCTAACAGATCGGTGGCCCTTTTACTATTACCAAGTAAATAGTATTTTAGGTACTTTACCTAATAAACTAGATTCGCAGACTTTATTTGAATAGTCAAATCAGTCCTAGTACCCACTCTTCAAAAGTGTGGATATACGAGTCTCGTTAAATTGTGTCCTAGACAACAATGCCACAAATAAGTCTCTATTGATCAAATCAATTTGAGCTATTTATTTGTCATTTTATATGTTTGAGATTTTATTTATATTCAAAATATAAATTCTGTTATTTACATCTAATGTATTTATCTCAGTATCATCTTTATATAATAAAACACTTAGTGTTCTATAATATAAAGGTTTTATCCGCAACGGATTAAACACTGATATAGAGATAATGTCTCTAGTCAAACTAGTTACATTATAACAGTTCCTAATTTAAGTATATACCCGAAGGGTAGTTCCTAAACTTAGGTATCTACGGTCGAAACAGCGACTTTCGTCCCGTTTCCGATTCGCAGAGAAATCTCGGCTTGAAGTCAGTATCCTGCTCAAAGCAGATTCTGAACATCAATTCATATATTTTATGTACCACACTAAGTATTTAAAATCTAATTTCAATACTAGCTGTGAACATAACTAAGACAAACATTTTTAAAGTAAGAGCCTTGCCCTTTCTTTAATTCCTTCGTGTCTGCCATATCCAAATGGTAGTGACTTTGGGATATGTCAATTATCCTTTTCAATATTTCAGAAACCTTAGGCCAAGCCTTGGGTTCTTAGAATATCGAAACGATGTGCACCTCGTGCTACATGCCCAATTGCAAACTTTGACTTTATCTCCTCCAGAATAGTCAATTAATTCTCCAAGAATTATAAATTGCAATTTTAATACTTCTTAAATCTAATATTAGATTTATGACAAGTATATTAAATTAAGCATTAAAGTCATCATCACATAAATCTTCCAAAGATTTTATGCTCTACTTATTTTGCTTAATTTTGGGCTTAAGGTATAATAAGTTATTTTATCAAATAAAGTAACCTATTATTTATTCCCAATTTGAAAATTAAATCATTTAAAATAATTTAATCCAGATTATATTTAAATATCCAACTTTTCAATTTTATCTTGATTACAATAGTCTAACTATTTAATCAACGATTAGTGGTACTATATATATTATAATGATTATAATAGTCCAACTATATAATCAAATATAATCCAAATTAATTAACCTCAATTACATTGATTACTATAATCCAATTATAAAATCAACTGTAAACTGAAATTAATTAATTCAAATATATTGATTAATATAATCCAATTATATATAATCAAGTATAATACAGTCCAACTGTTTATTAAAACAACAATTTAAATATTAGTCTAACTAACATTTAATCTAATGACGAAATAATTTAAATGAGCGCGTATGGCGAGCAATTGAACGAGTATTGCAAATTCAATTCTTGCCTCCCACTATTTTTCGTCGAGCCTCTAACCCTCTGTCGAGTACTCGGGAAACCGTGTTTCCTAGTGGGCTAGGATCCCGTTAAATATCACACAATCTTGACTTTGGCCAACAAATTGTATGATAATTAACTAGGTAGATCTCGAAGATCAATTGGATCTCATCCAACTCCTAGATCCAGTAGGTGGACATCCAAGTCCCAAACATATATCTTATATATGCCTATACATCGAATGTATACCCTAACCTTTTTCCTCTGAATCAACTAGGCCTTGGCTTTGGCACAACAAACCTAGTGATCCCAGTCAAGCGCGGACCCATTGACATGGAAGCTTTGTAATCAATGTCAATGGACAAGAAGTGGTCTTGACTTTGGCCAACAAACCACAACTTGGACACGACACCGATATGGAACAAAGCCTCGTGATTAAAACACATCTTTGACGGACAAGGGCTTGACTTTGGCCAACAACCCCTGCCAATCTCGATCTTGAGTAAGAATCACTCAATGGAAGGAAAATAAACGCTTGATATTTAACGAGGGTTTTTCGCGTGCAAATTGGCTACCAATTTATTATCTTTGTTAAGGTCTCATCATCATACACCCTTAAACATGCATTCTAAACACATAATAAAGCGCATATGTAAATAAAATAATAATGATATGCGGATGGATACTTTACATTGATCCTAGATCAAATCTCTCATTTTCTCTCTCCAAAGCTAGCACATGTATTTACTTCTACCCGTTACACTACACTTCTAAAGAAACCTCATTTACATTGAGGGGAATAGGTGAGAAGAGAATACAAAGAAATAGGAGATAAGGCTGGACACGCAGGTCCAATTAATAAATCAAATTTATTACAATTTCCAAAATCGCCCCACCCGGCTAATATCCATCCGATATACATTATTCAAACATCACAACCATGTATTCATACAAGCATGTTATCAATCAATCTAATCAATTAATTAATCTTGATAATTAGTGATCATCCAATGTTCAAACAAAGATTTGATTTTGTTCGAGTCAAACTCGTATTGCGAACACGTACTCAAAGTACGATTTCTACGAATTAAATTAAATTACATAATTAAATCCAATTTAATACGCATTTAATTTTAATTCATTATTTAATTCCAAATTAAATATTACACTTTATAAAATAAACCTTTACGATTTAAATTCCAAATTTAATCGCTACGGGTCTCAAAGCCCGATTAATATCCAATATTATTTAATTAAAGTCCAATGGGCTTTTAATTAATTTCGTGAGGCGTGGACTTTTGGTCAACACGGGTCAACCCCGCAACCAAAGTCCAATCCGGGAGTTACCCCATAAGCCCATAAATTAATTTAGGCCCAATTAAACGTTAAAGGTTCATTAGTCGCATTTGGGCCTTTTGGAAGCGGTTTTGGGCCTAATTGGATCCAACCAATTTTGGCCTAAACCAACTTTGTACAACAAAGTCCAATAAACCCAATAACAACTTAAAAAGCCCAAATCCAATTTTAAGCCCAATAATTTAATTCCAAAAATTCCAAATTTTCCAATTAAATTACCTAAAGTGTATAGCATTATTAATTGCCCAAATCAAAGTTTCCAAAACATCAAATTTGTCCAATTAATCATGCTTAACATCAATTAATCATGTCCAACATAATTAAATCAAAATCAAACCAATTTATACATGCTAAAGTCTCGGCCATAAGGGGAAAAAATGCCCAAATCAAATTCAATCCAATTGAACCCAATCAAACATAAATTCAACATCCCCAAATGATTTCTAAGTCATCCAATGAACAAAAAATCAAAAAACCAAGACATTAGGGCACTTGCCAAATTCGGCCATCACAAGCAAATTGGGGAAAAATTGTTCTTTTCATCAAATTGATCTAATCAATCATCAATTAAACAACATTTAAGCATTCTAAATCATCCAATTTCATTAAACATGCTCAAAATCAAGTTTACCCAAATTTATCATGCCCAAAATTTGGGGAAAAATGGATCCAACCAAATTTCATTAAATTGATTATGCACAACATCAATTCAACCTCATTCAAGCATACTATACTAAACAATTTAATCATTTGATGCTCAAATTGAGTTTACCCAAATTAAAGTTTTGGCCAACAATAAGCAAATTGGGGAAAATCAATCCAATCAATTTTTCTTCAAATTGATTACATATAACTCTAATTTAATCATATACAAGCATTCTTAAACAAACAATTTGTCAAAATCATGCTTAAATCAAAAAGCCCCAAATTTAGCTCAAGAACCCTAATTCGTTTTATGCAACCAATAGCTCAAGATACCATTGTTGAGTTTCAATCAAGTCCCAAGATCATAAACATGCATAAAAACGAGTTGAATACACAAAGGAGTAAGGCGGAATACATACTCACATTGATGGGTTTGATGCTAGGAAGAACAAGTTGCGTTTTTGTCTCCCTCCAAGCTCGGTTTTGGACTCCATTGAGCTGCTGTAATGCTCGGTTGGGGCTGTTTTGATGCCTTCTAAATTCGGCCATTGATGACTCCATGGAAGCTCAAAGCTTCAAGCTCCAAAAATAAATCCAAGCTCACAAATTCGTTTCCCTATCACCATAATATAACCCATGTGTGTGCTAGCACTACTCTTCTTCAATTTGCTTCTCAAAATTTCGGTGAAACCAGAAAATTTTTAAGCAAAATCGGCTTGAAGCCGTGAAGGAGAGGGAGAAGAAAAGAGAGGGAAAAGAGGAAGACCGTATGTCTTGCATGTTAGAGAGAGAAAAGCTTTTACTTTTTGTTTTATATATTTACCAAGTAAATAATAAATAAAACATATATTACTTTTTAATACAAAAGTCAAAAAGCAAGAAATAAATAATGTTATATTTCATTTCAAGCTTTTAAAAGCTTTTCATCAACTCAAATCAACTATTCACATCAAATCCATCCACTTTAATAAAGTGACAACATGTCATGTCACATCACTCAAAGTGACAAGTGACTTGACGATTGATGCGACTAGCGATTTGACGCTTGATGTGACTTGCGTGCCGCGCTCGAATTCGAAATGCGAATGCGCTCGCAATCACTCTCGGGCTCGGGTTCGCTAATTCCAAATTAACGAATTTTCCGTCGCGTCGTAATTAAATGATTACGCCTAGCAAAATCACTATTCACGTCGCTAACGAATTAATTCTAAATTAATTCGTTCGCCCGAATTAAAATCTAATTTTAATTCCGCGTCGAAATCCAATTTCGATTAATATATCGAATATTAATTTTATCGATTAATTCCAAATTAATCGTTCTCTCTCTTTAATTAATATTTTATCCCAGATAAAATATCTCCGCAATTAATCCCAGATTAATTTTCTCTCTCTTCCAATTAATCCCAGATTAATTAAGTGCGAGTTATACATCATCGGTGAATCTTCAGGAAGCGACCCAAGAGATCTCCGGATATGTTGGCAGTAAATACGGTCGTCGGATAATCCGAACACGTAAGTACCTCGTACTACGTTTATACCGATTTACAAGACAAGGTTGGCTTCTAGCAAAGCGCCATGCCTACCCAATTCTCCAGAAATATTCTTACAGGAATATATAGATCTGTATCAAGCGTAGTATACCGTAGTATTGTGTATATCGGCCCAGTATCGGATAGTCACGTGCTAGGGCTGGGGCTGGATAAGTGTCTACCCCGTCCGAAGCACATGTCGGATGTCTGGTAACTAGTCTCTATAATCGGATATGCATGACCTAGTCATAACATCCCGATGGTTGCGCAACACTTAAGAGCACTAGTACCGTATCCTGCGTGACATCATCTCCAATATGACTGAAGTGATACTTCCGTCTTGACATCACACCCAATACACTACGACTCTCTGATAAACCCAGAAGTGGAGTACACAGAACCGGTTAAAGCCCTGTACCACCAAGACCAAAGTCTATCGATTATCGTAAGTATTAGCGATGTAAGTCTCAGGTTAAGACTATACACACCTACCTTGATTTCGGCCTCCCATAGACACATAGTCATAATACCAATGGGATTCCGAGGGGTCTATCCAGAGCGAAGCTGTTTCCCGTACCATCGGTGTAACACGACCTCCTATCGCACTTGCATAAGTATCCAATACTTATATATATGAGAACTATGTCGTTGTGCCCTCACAACGCGCACAAGTACAATACTAGCCTATTCCGCATTATTGATGTCCTGTCTCGATAATACTCCGGCTAGGGATATTTAATGATTAATCCTTCGTGGACTGATACTGTCATATATCATCTCAATCCAGGAACTAATCATATGGACCTCTCTTCATTTATATATCTATGGTGATTTAATCACAAATGATGAGAGTGCAATTTCCTTGTCACATAGTTAATTTGCTACAACAACACAATGATCTGTGCAAATAGTGACGCTATGGGTCATTTTATCCAACAAAAGGGAATACCATAACCTATAATAGTAAAAACGAATATAGTAAGCTTGGGTAAGAGAAAGAATGCCAAATAGACCTATATAAGGTTTCTTCTTTTCTATAATAATCTTTCATTCCTTAAGAAGTTCCTTCAAGCTAAACCTATAGACAATGAATATCCTATATAGATAGCAAGTAACCGAATAACAAAGGAAACATAAAATAACAAGAGAATTCAGTATATTTAGTGACATAGATAATGTATCTTAGAAACAGCAACGTAAGTGAAGACCTCAGAGTGATTCATCAAGATTAATAACCGTAAGACATGGAATGGTACATACAACCCCTAATAGTATGAATGGTAATTCTTCCTTCCATTAACCATACTTTAGTAAGTATATGGTCACTCAATCAGGAGTGGAGAGCATGTGTATTCCCCTAGACTTGGAGCTTAGCAAGGATTTTAATAAGTAAGGGCGTGGGATAGGATGGAGGAATCATGAAATAACTAGATAGTTGAACAAAAGAACAGATAAACACCAAGAAAGTTAAGGTTCCAAAAGAGTAGGGAAATAAAGTAAGCAACGTATAGCAGCACAAATGTAAGATATCTGACTTATACAGAGTTTCCCATAGCTTAGACACCCAACTTATTCAGAATTAATAAAAGTGTAGTATACAAGCCAAGGAATTGGTAACAATGTCGTAACATGTATTAATATATGAAGGTTCCAAGGAAGTGCGGACTTAAGAGATCCAAGAAAATGAGATAAAGAGGAAAGTCGAGTAACAGTGCAAGATTTAGAAAGGCTGGATAAAAGTGGTAGTACGGTAGGAGTTTGAAAGAGCATGAGCCTTATGGAGATTCTTAGTAGGAAGTAGTATGATTAATAGCCAGATGTAAATTATAAGTAAAGCTGAAAGAGATAATTCAAATGGCTTTAGCAGAAGTACCTTAGTATGAGAGTTAACACTAGGTATACAGCTAAGAGAGTCCTAAGCTCATGGATAAGCAGAACATCCAATCGCAACACGGGTAATTAGTGAGAACACCGCAACCAGAAAGCTCCAGGACAAGCCCCACCCTCCCAACCCTTGTTAGATAACGGCAACAAAGATGGACCTTGATGTTCGCCTTGAGATATTCATAGAATCAAATGCATATGTAGTGAAAGGAGATCGAAACATAAAGTTTTTGTATTCAATACAAAAGTAGAATAGAAGAAAAGAATAGCCCAAAGTAAAAGACTTAAAAGAAAAATTGTTTAGATGAAGCGATGAATAAATAAAGTACTAGTTTAGTAGTAATGGGGATATAAAGTTATAGCGTTAGTCATGGCTAGAGATGTGTAGAGATGATATTCTTCTAGTAAAGAAACAGAGACACAAATCATGAAACTTCTCGGTATATAGGGGGATCAAAAGAGAAATTAAAAAGGTCAATAAGTCAAGGGTATAGAAGAGAAACTGTCAAGGCTCGGTAATAATAGTAGAGAATATTGAGTGAACAATGACAGAAGTGTGTAACAACAAGACTTTTTAGTATTGGAACCAAGGAGATAAGTTCACTTCAAGGTTGCTTTTGGTACATGTGTAGTATAGTATAAAAATGAAAAGATAAGTTACTATAATGCTACATTTAGTACAGTGGGCGAAAATTCAAGTTATAAGTTACGTAAACAATCATTGGTTAAGAATGGAATTTACAAGTTTTTGAGCATCCGAGTTATGACAATAGAGGGTACAAGACAAAATATGAACTGTAACTAGAACCAAATCGCCAGAAATAACATCGAAAAAAGTAGTTTATAAGAGTTTTCTAGAAAAAACAGATTTTAGAAAAGTTTTTCAGAAAGAAAGAGTTGGTTTCAGTTTACAAAAGAGACTTTCAAGAAAGTTCAGTTTTACAAAAGAGATTTCGGACAAGATTTTCAGAAAAGAATGCAGAGTTTTCAGACCAGAAAAGAGTTTTTCATATCAGTATTTTCGTTTTCATTTTAAATCATCCACTCACTTAGATCATTCAAATGATCTAACCCCATCCCAGTGTTTTATTTTGCAGGATCTGGGAGGACGAGCTAGGGAGGATGGATACTGATGGTAGTCATTAGAGGGCCTGAGTCCACCAGAGTGTGTATTAAGTTTCAGTATTGTCAGTGTCAAAGTAAAAGCTGTATGTCATACACTACATTGAATAAGTTATTGAAATGTGCTAATGCGTTTAATATCAGAGTTGTGATGTGTAGTACTGATGAGTACACTATATGAGTGTTTGAGATACATTTCATATTGTTGAGCCGGGGCAATGGTCCCAATGCATGAGAAAATCATTTGATATTAGCATAGTTAAGATGATTACAGAAATATAGTCAGAGGTTCAGGGGGATAGTATGGCCTATTCTCGGCCGGTAGCATCTCCCGAATTGGGGATGTTACATACATACAGTTAACCTCAGCTTAAGAACCTTGCTTCTAAGTTATTAGCGAATCGAGAAGGATCTCAAAGAAGCTACCCTGAATTGACCTCCTTAATACAAAAGCCATTCAATAGATAACAATGGTAAGCAAGAGGTACATGAAGAAACTGACCATGCATTATGAATAGTCAGAGATGTGAGAACATGGAATAACAGAACCCTTAAGCAGTTGAAGTTTAGTGAGAAAATATATAGTTAAATAGTTAAGTTATGGAGATGAATACTGGTTTGTGATGTGTAAACAGTGCTAAGGGATTATACAAGAGATTATTCTTTTATACACTTGCACCAGAATGGAATCAGTACATGCAAAAGGCTTAACCATGGAAGAACGCTAGTATTTCTAGAAAAGTTTGAAAATATCCATTAGGAAGAACCCGGTGGAGACAAGTGATGTTGAGTATAGTTAGAAGTCTAAAAATGAGATTTCTGTAAGGCATAACAGTAGTTGTAATTAGACAGTAGTATTAAGTATTCAGCGGGAATTTTATGAAATAAGGACGAGGAATTACCATTCAATCAAGAATTCATGAGGTATTATGCATGAAACATATATTAATACTAGAAGAAGAGCGATGCATACTTATTAGTTAAAGAATGAACGATCAGTTTGACAAAGGTTCTGGTTGCTAACTCATAGTGAAACTCATGTAATATGAAATAGTTTCCAAATTCAAACCAAAACGGGTCAAAAATCGAGATTTCCGTGGCTACTACAGTAATTTTGGGAATAGTTTAGACTTGGAGTGATGTGGCTTAATTATAGCCACCCATTTTGCCTATAAAAAGGAATTATTCCATCATCTTCCTCAAGGCTAAAAATATATGGGTGTGGAGAGAGTTCTTCAGATTTTCTTCTCCACCCTCAAGCTATTTTGGATCCAACAATTGAAGGTTCCAAGTTCATCCTATGCAAAGTAAGTTTTTTATCCTATTTTCCTCCTTTAATCTTTAATTGTAAGTTTGAAATATAGAAGTCCAAATTCGCACCTTATAAACCCTAGAATTTGGAATTGTCAAATTGGCTTTGAATTAGTTGTTAGCATGTCTTTTGAGAAGTGTTTTAAGAGTATAAATATGTAATGAGGTTTATTTGTGTTTGAATATGTTGACGATATTATACTCGGTAATTAAAGGATTCTAGATGATGGTTGTGTTGGGTTGATGAGTTGAGATGGATTTTGAGTAATGTTGAAGTTGGAGAAGTGCTTATGTGAAAGGCTAATATAGAAGTGAGGATTTACTTGAGCATGGTCTTGGAAGAAGTCATGTTTGGTCCTGAAACCAGCCGCGCATCGTGGCGTAAATGGCTCAGCGTCGCGATGCGTGGCAAACAGATGGCCTCTGTTTCAATTATGTCATGAGCGCGTCACGAGGCCATAGGCCAGCATCACGACTCGATACAAGAATTAGTTTCTACCTCGACCCTGCCCAGGCGCGCGTCGCGACGCGCAAAGCTTTGCGTCGCTACGCGTGACCATTTCTCAGGATAAATTTTTTAACCAATCCAGTTTCAGCTCAGGATATTAGAGACCACCCAAAAGGCTTCGTATCATCTTATATACATGTAATTTACCATAGCACAAACATAGAACATCATGTAGTGATAATAGTTTCAAAGCATATTCCGCGACCAGTATTCTGATTAAGTTACCAATTATAGATCATTACAGGAACCACAGTTGCCTTCAGCAAGAGAATAATGCCAACCAGATTCCAAATCAGTGAGTGGTCACTCTTTTCGTAAGTTGATTTTATATTATGATTGTTTTAAATATCAGACTTACTTTCTCGTTTTAAGGCGTTAGACAAGTTCACTTTTAAATATATTTTGATTGAGCATATATTGAGAAATGATTTAGAAAAGAGATGTTTTCAAAGTATGTCTCTATGTTTTCGAGGCATGGGGGAAAAACCCACCTCAGTATGTAACTTGACACAAATATGGAATTGACGGACTCAGAGATCATGTGCACACGCAATTCAGGACTAGGGATGACAGATGCCCCTAAATCCTAGATTTAGAGCCTAAAGGGTAGCATAAATCTGCACCCCCGGTTCTAGTTCAGTGGCTTGGGGGATGGTGATCTGTAACTCACCAAGACCACTAGTTTCGGGGATAGGTGGTGGCATGCTTTGGGGGACGACGATACGTAACGCCCCAATGTAATGAGTTTGCACTCCTGGCTCTAGTTAGGCGTATGGGATGACGATGATACGTAACACCCTCATACGTCAAGATTTTCAGAGACAGCTTCCAGTGACAGGATTTCAGAGATAAGGTTTTCAGAAATGCAGTTTTCAGAAATGATAGTTTTCCAAAAGAAGTTTTAGATACAAAAATAGGTTTTACAGAAAAACTCAGAGTTTTACATACATGAATTTTTTTTTTTCAGAAAACGTTTATTGAAAAATTTGTGCTTTCAGATAAGGAAAGAGTTTTTCAGAGAAAGGTAGATTTCTGGTAATAGTTTCGATTTTAGAATCATGAGTTTTCATAAAAGTACACAGTATTTGTTTTAAATCGTCCACTCACTTAGATCGTTTAAATGGTCTAATCCCCTCATTCCCAGTTTCTCTATTTTGCAGGTATTCCCGGTGGAGGAGCTCGAGAGGATGGATACTGATGGCAGTCACTAGGGTGTTTGGTCCACCAGGTCAAGTCATAGATAGAGTTCAGTTCAATTAGAGTCAGGGAATGACATGTGTTATGTAGTAAATATTGCATATGTAATGCACTATGAGTATTCACTGTCAGAATTATAATGTATACTAAAATTGAGTATTTAGTATGAAAATAGTTATGCATTTATGTTGATATAGTTGGGCATTGGTTCCATACATGAGTTTATATATGAAATCAGATTAACAGTTGTCAGATAGTTAGAGGCTCAGGGGTGTAGGACAGCCTATTCCCTGCCGATAACATCTCTGGATTGGGGATGTTACATTTATATTAAATAAAAAAATATATTAAAAATATATAAGTTCCATTAGTGACAAAAATATTATTAATCATATAAATAATTATAATATATGTGAGTTTATAATTGGACTATCCAATTATATTTAATTTGCTACAGTATGTCGAGCTAGCACGGAGACCAAATGGACCTATATTTCCGAGCTCCAATAATCCTGGAATATTAATTAAAATTTTTAATTAAATATTTCAAATTATTAAGTTTAGGTTATTCTACTAAGAACCTAAAGCTGTACTGTCATTGCCGTCTATATATTATATGAGCCAAACTACGACAGTGTCCGTCGATATAGTCATTACATATGGGTTGACCCTTAATGAGTATCTCATAATTAGAGTCAGGTCTAAATATCTGTTATACCCCTATAATTAATTTACGTTAAGTACCATTGATTCTCTAATGAGTGATTTATTTATAACTATTATGAATATTAATCCTTCTATTCGTAACAGAAAGACTTGAGCGCTCTAATTATTTAAGTACCTAATCAACACTTAAGGAAGATACTCCTCCACTTCTCACAAAAAGGAGTGAACTCCATATCTATATAAAACGTCAACAGCTACACACCAAACTGTATCCCCAAAATACGTAGCTATTGGTCATGATTTCTACACCAACCTCACCTTTTAAATCTAATGACACAACCTGCTATGCAGGAGTTCATAGTACACTCAGGATTCAGATCAATCCATAACTGGCCATCTAGTAGATTAAAATGAATTTCTTCATTTAACGGATATTATAAGAAATTCATTTCTATCTGGTGCTAGTCCTATATAATCACATCATATAAGGTGCATCAATTATCATATCATCACATGAATGATCCCGAATCAAGGTCGTCATACATAAATAGAATGGACCACAACTATAGATAAATCACAAAGAAAGTTTCCGCTTTGTTTGCTCTCTATGGACTATTTTATGTTACTAATTTCGAAGTTAAATCCTCTTGTGTATGACATTTATACACTCAGCCTGAAAGCATATAAGTAATCAAGGACAAGGTATACAATTTATAATATGTTATTTATTTCAAAACAATTGATAAATGAATAATGCATCTTTTATTTTAAACAAATAATTTCAATCATAAATTACATGAAGTTCTAGGGCATATATCCCAACAGCCACACCCCGAGATTGAGGCCCAAACTATATACACCTTAACCATTACCCTACACCTAGCATCATGCCTCATGAAGTCATTTACCTATTGCAATACGGTTAGCGCTAGCATCTCTGGTACTTCAGAGCAAACAAAAACTTCAAACAAGAACTCATCAAAAGGGATTTATAGATATGATAATCAATTTAATTGGATGAGTTAACAAGTTTGTTACCCGATAAAAAGAGCAAGACCTGATTAGACTCAATTTTAAGTACACTACTTATAGCGGCTCCTCCTTAAAGAACAACCCATATATGACTTAAGAGAGTGGAAAGCACAACCAAATGAGCAACTAGAATGAGAATGATGAGACCCCTTTCGATATGTAAGATTCAATATGGATACTATCGAGAATAAATGACCATAACAAAAATTATGGATTGATTCAATTGGATCCGTCAGTAAATTAAGGCCTAGATGGTAGCAATGTAGTATGAAGATTAAGGACACTTTGAAAATGACTCTTCGGGTTAGTTAAGAGCAATGAAAGTTATTGACATTGTTCTAGATAAAAAGGATGACCATAATCTTCATGAATAAGATGAAAAAATAACCACGCCTTTCTATGATAACTGTAATGGTATCCACTACGAATACTTTGTTACGATGGAGCAGCAACAGAGGGAGTCACACCTAGAAAAGAGGGTTAGGCCACAGAGGATCAGCTCCAAGGCAAGGGGATTCAAAGATTATGTGCTGAGTTAGAATAAGGCTTTAGTAATTGGCGGTAAAAGTAGTTGGGCATTCAAATGTTGTTATGAAAG